>RCUC01130448.1:0-61367 GCA_003697995.1 Taxidea taxus jeffersonii
CCATAAGGAAAAAGGTCAGAAATAGCTATAAGCATATAGTTTGACTATCAGAAACCTCTGTAGGTCACAGGAAAATGATGCTTTCTCATTTATTGCCATCCAATCTGATATGGTACTGTGTGAGAAAATCCGCTGTTAGTTCAGGTTGTCTGACTGACTGCTTTCTGTCATAGCCTTTCTACCAGGTTTGGCACCGTAGCTGTTCCTAACATCTTATTATTTCAAGGAGCTAAGCCAATGGCTAGATTTAATCATACAGACCGAACATTGGAAACACTGAAAATCTTCCTTTTTAACCAGACAGGTATGTAGAAATTATATGTTGTAGAAGGGACTTGCTGGAGGTACATGTCTTCTGTGGGTTCCTGTCTGCTTTTTTTATTTTTAAGATTTTGTTTATTTATTTGACAGACAAAGATCACAGGTAGGCAGAGAGGCAGGCAGAGAGATAGAGAGAGAGAGAGGAGGAAGCAGGCTCCCCGTGGAGCAGAGAGCCTGATGCGGGGCTTGATTCCAGAACCCTGGGATCATGACCTGAGCCGAAGGCAGAGGCTTTAACCCACTGAGTCACCTAGGCGCCCCTCCTGTCTGCTCTTCTTAAGTGAAGGAATCAAGACTGGATTTCAGGCATAAACCTTCTTTTCATGAGAACTACTGTGGTTAAGTCTCTCAACCAGCAGCAAGCTTAACATGTATAGGTATTTTTAGTGATTATCGATACCTTTAAAACCAGCTTTATTCTATAATTCACATACCATACACCTGTAGATAACTTTTTACATATATTTTTCACTAAAGTGTAATAGTTACACAAATATGTGCATTATATTGGTGTGCCGGGTGATAAATTTTCACAAAATGAATGCCTTGGGTAACCAGACTCTGACCCAGAGAGAACATTACCAGTCCATCCCCTCAGCGCTGCTGCTCCTGCCCACCAGGGTGACCACCATCCTGACTCCTAACACCATGGACTAGTGTTACCTATTTTTGAACTTTATATTAATGGAGACATATATAATGGATTCCCTTGTGTCTGGCTTGTTTCAGTCACCATTATGTTTGTGGGATTCACCTATGTTGATGCATGTGGTTATATTTTCTTCCTTTTTGTTGCTGTGTGGTATTCCGTTTATTCATCCATATGCAAATGCTATTTTAATTTCTTAATATTTGCCAAAACATGTGGCCTTATTTTTTATTCTGTAAAAGTCTGAACACAGACTGTTGAAGAAATTTTCTTTGGAAAACTTTGCTCCACAAAAGCTTTAATGCCTTAATTATGAGCACCCTACTTCTTCCTGAAGTATATTCACTGGAAATAAAAATGAGTTTTTGTTTTGATTTAAAGGTTTTATTTATTTGACAGAGATCACAAGTAGGCAGAGAGGCAGGCAGAGAGAGAGGAGGAAGCAGACTCCCTGCTGAGCAGAGAGCCCGATGCGGGGCTTGATCCCAGGATCCTGGGATCATGACCTGAGCTGAAGGCAGAGGCTTTAACCCACTGAGCCACCCAGCCCCTAAAATTGAATTATAACATACCTTCCATATGTATTAAGTTGCATCTAATTACTAATATCTCACAGTCAAGAACAAAGAACTGAGTTACCTCATAGGAGTGAAAGGGTTGTTACCAGTTAATTAGCTATTCAAGTATTATAGTACCAGACTCATGATTGTCAATCAGGTTGAAATGGAGAGAGGGAGCCATTTTGCTTAGCACTCTAAGAAAACCTAGAACCTAAAAGAAATTGAGGAGTCACAGCATCTTTGGTAATCTCTGGTATCAGTGGTGATTAGTCCTAACAATTTTTTCAGTGAATTATTTAAAAGCATTTTGAATTTAGCATTCCTTCACCTGTGAAAACATTCTGTAGACTCCTGAGAGTAGCTTTACCAGTTGCTTATTGAATTTTGATCTCAAAGAGAACAAAAGACAACTCTCACCATGTCTGAAGACCCTTCTGAGGAGTTCACAGAAATTCTAGTGTTTAGGTTTGAACAGCTGAATGGGTTCCTGTTCCTTTGATGTGGTGGGAGAAAGGCAAGTTACAAATTACACTAACAGGCAAGTGAAACCCATCCCAGCTATACTCGTGTGGTGTTTATTTTAAGACTGCAATCTTTTTGCATACCATGCAGAATATTTCAGAAAGATCTTTAGCGGGTGTGTTTCTCTCTGATTTGAAACAGCTGATTTCTCTTTCAGGTATAGAAGCCAAGAAAAATGTGGTGGTAACTCAAGCTGACCAAATAGGCCCTCTTCCCAGCACTTTGATAAAAAGTGTGGACTGGCTGCTTGTATTTTCTTTATTCTTTTTGATTAGTTTTATTATGTACGCTACCATTCGAACTGAGAGTATTCGGTGGCTAATTCCAGGACAAGAGCAGGAACATGCTGAATAGCAATGGACTGAAAGGAGACGTCAGGATGAGAGATTTCAGAAATTAATGCTGCACTTCCTTACATATTCTCCAGTGAAGTATAGACTTACAGCTTTAGTCAGATTAAAAGAATCATGCAATTTTTGAACTGTTGAATGTGTTAAAAAATTATAAATTGGTGTTTTAATTAGTACTGCAAAAAACAAATGCAAAAATTTTCAACAGAAGTCACCATTTTGTTTTTACTAATCCAGTATTTTAAGGGAGCGATCCAGTTTCAAATGGGAACTGTGTTCAGGTGGAATAGTGGGTAGAATGATAGTTGGCTTCACAGGAGGAGGAAATAGGACTTTTCACAGTATAGTTCTAGAAAAGTCTTGATTCCTAAAAAGTCTTTATGTCTAAGAAGGTTGGTTTCCGTTCATTTGCAGTTTTTCTCTCAGAGCCTGTAAGCAGGAAAGTGTTCTGTTGTGGAAGAAGAACTAGAATTGATAAGTGTGACCTTGTACGTAACTGATGGGAAAATAAAAGAGTCAAGTACTTTGGTGTTCATGATCTCTAATTTCACCGGAAGATTTTGAAGTGGTTTAAGTCGTTTCTGGAGAGGGCAGATGTTAGGAGAAAGTAAATATTATCATCAAACTAAAGCTTATTTATGAATAGTCCTAGGCTAAAGCATAACTCAGATTTTAGTCATTACCTAACCAGCATGCACTGATTCAACCTTAAAACGTTCTTGGCACTGTGCTAGTTTGTCAGAGCCAAAAGAAATATGTAACACTGTTCTTGCCTGCAAGTTGATTCTAGTCTAGCTTAGGACACAGGTAGAAAAGAGACAATGTGTAATTTATACTAACTTTTTAAAAAAACTGTTTCTAAAAAATCCCCTAAATGCAGATATAAGACATCTGACCACATAATGAGAAGTAACCTTTGTAGTGATTGTTTCCAGTGTTTCAGATAGAGTAGTTCATTTTATCATGCACCCTAAATTCTATGGAAATAGAATCTTAGTTGAATCACCTTGTCTGAATGTTATGTTGGGCAGGAGTTTACAACTTTAAGTTGTGGACAGCTATGGCTGAGATGGTCACTGGTGGAAAGGACGGTGGTTCAGAAAGGTACTAGTATTTTTTTCACTTTACAAATGAGCAGACTGAGGCATGAAGAGAGGCTGAGTAACTTGCCCAGGTTACATACACAGTAAGCTGATGAAGCTGGGATTTGAACCTTTACATGTATGTGTGTGTGTACTTTTAAGAAAAACTGATAGTGATTCCATCTTTTATAACAATAATGAACACTTGAGCCTAACTATGTGTGTTCCTACTATTTTAAGATCTTTACCTACCATTTTATTTATTGGTACAGTAGCTCTGAGATTGACACGAATATTAAATATCCTTGTTTTACAGAAGGGTAATAAATGAGGCCCCAAATAACTTGCCCTGGGTCATGCAGCTTCCAGTAGGGGGACCCACATTCCAAACTAAGCATGGTGACTGGAGGAGCCTCTGTGCCATAAGCTGAGAGACAATCATAATCCATTACCCTCTTGTCTTTGTTTCCCATAGAGTCATAACAGAGCTGTCATTTAGCACCTTGTTTTGTTTTGTTTTGCTTAACAAATGATAAATATTTCACTGTTGCCAAGAGATTTCCTAACCATGACTACATAATAGATCTTTGAGAAGGTTCAGCATTACTTACTTAACTTTTTTTTTTTTTAAGTTATGATTGTATATAATATTATTTGCTGGGGGGGCACACTCCCAGATGAGAAGCTATCTTATCAAAGATACAGGTATATTCATGCCTTTGATATGTAATGGGGCCCTATGCTGGTGTGGAAGATGAGGATAGGCTCCTGGCACGGCCAACAGATCCATGGCTTTGCTTCTAATACTAAGCTGAGACAAGCTACCTGGGTTTCCCTTGGAGGGAAAGTGGAGCAGGGCCATTCTGTAGAGGGGAGGTTCAAGTATAGAGAGGATCAGTTGGAAAGCCTTGGTGCTGAGGGAACAGGAAGTAGGAGGACGAAAGGTCCAAGGATCAGCTAAACCATCCCAAGCCAAGCATGGTGTCTGTGCAGCAGAACCAGTGTCTGTGCACTGGTACCAATGCCAGGGATGGGGAGGGTGGGAATTCAGCTGCATGGAAGACAGAAAGATCATGAGAATGCCAGTCACTGGGGACATTAATCCAGACACTTCTGCTCAGTCCTAGTTAGTATCAGTTGCCAAGGAAGCCACAACACAGTCCCATACTGGATGGAACAGCATTTGTACTCAACAAAAGAAACAGAGTGAGATCAGCTCTAGGAGTGTGCAGTGGTCCCCAAGGCAAGCGAAAGGCCAGAGTGCCTCTCTAGTGTCTTAGCACAAGCTCCTCCCAACCCAGTAGAGTCTGTAATACTGAAAGGGGTCGGGGGGCATGGAGCAGGGGGGAATGCCCCAGGGCTCTGACTTGCCTGCTTAAGCAGAATACAGGAGTACATACTGAGTGAGCCTGGATCAGGGAAGGATATTCCCACACAAGGTGTTAAGCCTGGAACAAGCTGTATGGGCTCTTTGTAACTATCAGTAAGGGAGTGTTCTAGGCCTAAGGCCCATTCTTATTCTTACATGGGTAAGCAGGGCTTAAAAGACTGTGAGCAGGAGACTGTCTTTCCCAAGAGTGTCCACTATAGAGGACTTGCTCAATAAATCTTTGGTAAGGAATTTAAATCCTACTAACTGGAGACCTACATGTGAAGGCAGAGTATCCACAGCTCCTACTGGTGAGCATCACTTGCCCTAGGCCCTACCAGCAAGCTATTGCTGCTGCTTTTCATAACTGGAGCTGAAACACCAGTTTCCTAAAGTGGATTTAGGGAAGGAAAATGAGGAGTCTTGTTATCTCATACCTACCAGTTCATTTTGCGGTTCTCACTTTAATAAGCAAGTTTGCAGGGTATTCATGATTGTATACACCCGATTAAGTATTGGAAATGAAACCTTTAATTCCATCTCCAGTCGCTGCCCACTTGAGGCATCAGGCAACGGAAACTGTAGTGCCTTAGATGGATGCTCTGAGGTCAGTGACATCTGATCAAGGTCTGCAGCAAGATTCCTCCCTTGAGTTTTTGTCAGGGCAAATGCTAAGAATGCATATTGAGCCAGTCTGAATTTTAGGATAATTTAAGGCAAGAAAGCTTTTTCCCCCCCAACTCCATACGGAATATAAAATTAACTGCTAGCAACTGCTAAGGTGAACTTAAATAGACCCTGATATTTAAAAAAATTGAGTATATGGCTAAATCCTAAGCAAACTTGGTTATATTATTAATTTGCTTAAGCTAGTAAAAAAAGATATAAGTGAATATACTAAAAACCAGTAAATTGTATGTGACATATCAAAAAAAGGCAAGAAAAAAAGTAAGAATAAAGTACTAGTAAATACATACATAAAAAAATCCACCTCTTTGGGGGCGGGGGCAGGGGGGAATTTCCTGTGGCTGTCTCCGTTCATCACCGGAGCGCACACCGAGCGCGGCTCTTTAGCAAGCATGAAGAGCCGGGTTTCCAGATTGTCCTATCTCGGCCAGCACCGATGAAGCAGCGTGCCCAAGGCCTCAGCGGCTAGGCAGGCCCAGCAGCACCCACGGCTCCCTGCCTTACATGCCCAGACCCGAATTACTGTGGTTCTCTGCCCTCCGCGAGCGGGGAAGGGACTGGTTCCCAACCACCCACCGGAGCCCATCTCCCCCCGTGCCCGCCCGCGGAGTGCCCCCACTGGCTCGGGCTCTTGGCCCCGCCGTCTAGCAGGGAGCCCAGCACTGACCGTCCTCGAGTGTGCGGCGACCCGGAGCCCGGACACCGAAGAGCCCAACCCGGCGTTAAACCTGAGCACGCGGGCACGAGAGCGACGACGCGGCGGGCGCGGAGTGGGACCTGAGAGCGCGGGGGCCTGCGGCGCCCGCCCGCCTGCTGCCAGCACGGTCGACGGCCCTGAAGCTCCCGGGACCTTCCGGGGCGGGCCGCGCGGGCGCCTGCAGGAACGCTTGGCCTACGGCTGGGGACCGCTCGCACCGCTCCTGGCTCCCTGCCCAGCCGGTGGACGCCTGTGGGCTGCGGGCAGGCAGCGCGCCGGGCAGTCCTGGGCCGGCGGCCATGGCGGCGGCCTTAGGGGCGCGGGGGGCGCCGCGTCTCCTGCAGGCGACGCTGCGGGGCCGGAGCCGGAGCTTCTCGGCCACGGTGAGTGCTGAGGCCCGCGGTGCGGGAGGAGGGCGAGGCTCCGCGGCGCCGGCTGGTGGCCGTGGGGGAAGGACCGGGACGGCCCCGCAGTGGGCCCGGCTTCCGGTCTCGGACCTCGGGGAGCCGCGTTCGGGCGCCCGGCACCTGCCAGACGCCTGGCCGGAGACGGGGGCTCCGCAGCATCATCGTTTGTCGTTGTCTGCGAAGCTGCCCGCCGGAAGAAAACCAAGGACGAGTTTTGTGTAAAGAAAGTACAAGTAGCTGCAAAGCTGCCTGACGCTGAGGGTCACTTGAAGTGACTAAGGGGGCGGCGCGCTCGCCGAAAAGCCGCTGGCTCAGCGCGGAGTTAGCTCACTTGTTTTGCTGTGATGTTTGGGAGGAGTTATTAACAAATTATCGTATTTGGGGGAGGCAAATTCTTTCCTCTTCCGCGGGGAGTTTCGTCATTTTTCTGGCTGCAATTAACGTATTGGGATATATTAACTGAGGGGAAGCTTTAACACGCAGCACCACCTAGTGGGGAAATGTTGTATCAAACTTCCTGTTTCATCTTTAAGAGGCTTGCCGGAGCCCTTTGGCCTTCTGAAAGTCTTTAATTGGACACATTGAAGATAGCCCGATGGTGGAGGAAGGTGAACACTGTTTCGTGGCCCCTAAGGTGAGAGCACGAGTTAAGTGCTTACTGTCACCTAAGCGTATCCCAGGGTATACCTGTACCCAAGGTGCTGATGATTAAGTAAAAATACGGGGTCCAGAGGAATGAACAAACAGGATTTGAGAGGCTGCCACGTGCCAGGATCTAGTGCTGGGTGCCTTCACATTGAAGATCTCTTTAAATTTAACTCTTTCCAAAAAATCTCGGGGCAGCTGGGTGGCTCAGTCGGTTAAGTGTCTGCCTTCGGCTCAGGTGGTAATCTCAGGGTTTTTGGATTGAGTTCCACATTGGGCTCCCTGCTCAGTGGGGAGTCTGGTTCTCCTCTCCCTCTGCTACCCCCGCTTGTGGTCTCTCTCTTTCTCAAATAAATAAATAAAGTCTTTAAAAAGTGTCGACAGGTAGAGGTTGTGATGTGACCACCATAGACATGAGGATGCTGGTATTGAGAGAAGCTAAGTGATTTGTTCAGCATCTCCATAGCTGAAAGTAACCAAGTGAGGCCTGGGATGAAGTTTGTTCTCTCCAAATCCTATTCTTTTCCCTGTCCCCGTCCCCATCTCCCACAGGGGGAAAAAAAAAAAATAAGCCCATCATAAAGGGTTTGGTGGGTGTGTCTCCAAGGGGACCATTTTTGTTTCATAGATGAATTGGCTCCATTTCACAGCCCTGGACACGGTCCTTGTTCTTGGGGAGACACTTGTGGTGAGCACAGAGTGCATACCATTGCCCTCTTTGCGGATGTGCATGGTGGAGAATGTGGAGGAAAACAGCACAGGGGGCATGTTTCACTCACTCCAGGTGACTGCTGCATTGCCCACAGCATGGTTAAGAGTTTTCCTGGCAGCTATTCAGAGTGGACACATAATTTAATTTCTTTCCCATACTTTTCTGAATTGACTTAACATATTTAAGTGACTAATAAGAATTTTAGATTATTTCCGGGGTCACCTGGGTGGCTCAGTGGGTTAAGCCTCTGCCTTCGGCTCAGGTCATGGTCTCAGGGTCCTGGGATCGAGCCCTGCATTGGGCTCTCCGCTCAGCGGGGAGCCTGCTTCCCCCTCTCACTCTGCCTGCTTGTGATCTCCCTCTTTCTGTCAAATAAATAAATAAAATCTCTAAAAAAAAAAAAAAGAATTTTAGATTATTTCCTATAACAGGTCATGGTAAGAGTAATGAAGAGATTTTGGAGCTTAATAGTTTTAGTGCTTTTGATAACAGGTCTTCAAATGTTTTTATTTAATTAAGGAGTTTTTTTTCTCATTTTTTTTCTTATGTTAGTTGTGGAGAAGGGTGGCTGACCTAGCAAGGAAGAGAGACAAGAAAATTTGTTCATTAACAGCCTTTTTTCTTCTTCTTAGAATAAGTCCTTTTTTTTGTTTTGTTTTGTTTTAAGATATTAGTTATTTATTAGCAAACGTGTATCAGTGGGGGTGGGGAGAGAGGCAGAGGGGGGAGGATCAGGCTCCCCACTGAGCAGGGAGACTGATGTGGGGCTTGATCCTAGGACCCTGAGATCGTGACCCGAGCCGAATGCAGATGCTTAACCAACTGAGCCAGCCAGGTGTCCCAGAATAAATTTTCTTAAAGTAGTTTTACTTACTCTGCCCTTTTACTTACATTAATGTCAGTGATGGACAGTTTCAGGGTTTCTGAAGTGGGAATGAGTTGTAATTTCACAGTAGGGGATACAGCTAAGCCCCCAGTTGCTGTTTGATGAGGAACCCTTTATAATATGTTTTGTCTTTCTGGGTGACAGTCCCTTTCTTACCTGAGCCTTCAGTAGCCCTGCAAATAGGTATAGTTGGAGGTATTGGTTGGCATTTTTGTTGGAGTGAGAGCTAAGCTCTTCCCACTTCTGCTAGAGTGTCCTCTCCTTTCTCTGGCTATGATGTTTAGAGTGCTTTCAATTAAAAAACAAATTGCATGGTAAGTGGGGGCATGTTAGCCAACAAAACTGTGGGTTTATGAGTTTCATCACCAGGGTGAATGTGGGAACAAGGTGGACAGTGCTCTGGCCAGCCTGGGGGGATTTGTCTTACTGGCGTCCTGGAAAAACTCACTGTACTAAGGCAAGGGCTTTCTGCCTGTAGTGCAGAGGATCTGTGGACCCCAGAAGTTATTATCCCAAATCCTGTGTTAAGTGTGCAATTGTGTTTTTCCCCCTGGAGCCTAGTTTTCATCAGAAAGGGGATAGTGCACCCAGAGAGTTAAGAGCCATGTGAGTAGGCAGTGAAGAACACCAAGGTCTGTGGGACATTCCAAAGAGCAGTGGACCAGGAGTATAGAGCCCTGAGTTCTAATTTGGGCCCTGACAGCGGACTTGCAGGGTCTCCTTGCGTGGGTATGCTTACCGAATTTTCCACATCTGGGAATGCTGGCCATTAGTAATACGGTCATGGTAAGATGACCAGCAGTAATGGCTGATAGTTGTATCTGTGATAAACCAGAGACACAGAATCATGAAGAGTGAGGCAACAGTAAGTGTGAGACACCTTAGCATGGAGGCAGCTTATTTTGTATGGAGCTAGCCTTGTCTATTTTTTGAGAACAGAGGAATCCAAAATGGTCACAGATTGTTGCCCTTAAGGTATTTTTCTGCATCTCTCCATAAGGGAAATGGCTATGCATTTGAGTTGGACTGAACCTCTACATTTCAGGTATTACATGTGTTCTTTTATAGGCAGCAGATGCTCGCCATTTGACAGCAGAGGAGAGGAACCAAGTTATCCTTGACCTGAAAGCAGCAGGATGGTCAGAATTACATGAGAGAGATGCCATCTACAAAGAGTTTTCCTTCAAAAATTTTAATCAGGTAAATATGACATATCCTTGCTAGTACCCTGGTCTGTCTGTGTCCTCTCAGGCTGCAGCTCTTTAATACTACCAGTGGTCTGGTCCCGTGTGGATCCTTAAGAAGTCAGTGACAGCTTTGCTATCCTTGTGGACAGGTGCTGCCAACCAGCTGGGTGAATCTCACTCTAGGGGAAGGGAGTGGTTTTTGTCATCTGGAAAATCAAGTTTCTGAACCCTCTGGTTTGGTGTGGGTTACGACATTTAGTTTCATTTCAAAGTTTAAATAACATTAAAAGGATGTGTGAGTTTCTTGTGTGTATCAGAAGAGGGCTTGAGGAACAGCAGTAGAGAAACATACACCTGCTGGACTGAGTCCCCCTACTTTTCTTGGATGCTTGCCAAGTTTTCTTTCTCTGTGTAGTGTACTCCAGTCTCCAAATCAAGCCCCAAGCTTCACGCTTTTCTTGGATTGGCTCGTTTTACCCCAGCCCTTGCAGCTTTTCTTAAAAGCTGACCTTGTGGGGCGCCTGGGTGGCTCAGTGGGTTAACGCCGCTACCTTCGGCTCGGGTCATGATCCCAGGGTCGTGGGATCGAGCCCCACATTGGGCTCTCCGCCCTGCGGACAGCCTGCTTCCTCCTCTCTCTCTCTGCCTCTCTGCCTACTTGTGATCTCTGTCTATCAAATAAATAAATAAAATCTTAAAAAAAAAAAAAAGCTGACCTTGCCCCTTAGAGACTTGGCCTTAACAAGGTGGCTGTTCCATTAGGGCCCCGCCCTGTTTAGAGAGTCATCTCCCATGACTTACCCTGCAGCTCTTACCCCACCGCATTTATACAAGGTCGGTGCTTTTGACTATTTTGTGTTTGTTCAGTGAGTTTGGTAATCCTCTGGACAGATTTACTGTTTTTATTTATATTAGGTGTCAGCATCTAGAAGGCAGAGACCATGTTTGCTTAAATAACTCTCTATTGTAGCTAACACAGTTCTGGATACAGGCATTTGATAAATGCAGACATTGATTACAGTGTTTGCTAGTTTCTGGAAGGGTGTGTGAGGACCAGGTTTCCACCAAACAAACCTTTGACATGTTTTCCTAGGAAATGCCGTTGGCTCCACTGAGCTGTGTGCCCTCTTCTGCTCTCCAGCCATCTGGTTGCCAGCCTTCTGCTTTCAGTCTCCAGCTCCTGAGGAGACCTAGACCAAGCCGACTCCCTGTCCCTGCTGCCCCATGTGCTCGACAGCTCTTGTCAGGGGCTTAGCACTCTGTGGCTGGTGGCAGCGAATCCCATTGGTACAGTAAGCTCGTGCATAAGCTCTAGGTAGCATTTTCCGGGCTTATTAAAATTCTTACATGTGTACAGCCTGACTTCTTTAAGCCTGGGCTAATTTATTGGGCTTGAACATGTGGCTTAAAGTATTTGAGTAACGTTGCCTTAGGCTCTGCCCAAGAGTCAGTCATCCAGCCCCTGCTAGCCCTGTGCTTGGGGCCACTTTCAGAAATGGAAGGAAAGGGAAGCTGTGCAGGCCATCCTTGATTAATTCTAATACTATTCATCGGGACATTTTATTAATTTGACTTTAAAAAAAATTTTTTTTATTTCCTTCACTCAGCTTTTAGGAGAAAGAGGCAGATGACAAGAAAATCAGGGAGTGTATTCAGAGAACCAGCCCTGAGATCATCTCCTGGGGTCAGTTTTCCAGCTGGGTCTCTTAGGGCTTCTGCATGTGCAGTGGCCAGTAATTGCAGCTGATGTCGTGACACCTGTCATTTCCCACCTGCCCAGAATCACCAGGACTACCCCTAGGCTTACTGCAGCAGGTGGGGCTGAATTGCTTGTTGCAGTGGGAGGGAGACTGCACGTATCAGGGAATTGATGGTGTTGGGAAGATAGTTTGGTCTGGCTTGGATGCTGTCAGAAAATGGGCAGTTCTGTGCTTCAGTATTTTAATCCCTCTTACACGTAGGGAGGGTGAACTAAAGTGGGGCCAAAGCTGAAGTGGGCAGAGAAGCAACACTCTGAGTGAGTGTTAGCTGGGAGAGGGGGGGCGTTTGGTGCTTTGTGGTGTGGACAGTGTTCATGTTTTGTCTGTGCTCATGTAACCTTGCATCTAGTCTTGTTTTTGTTTGAATCTACCCTGCTCGCGGAGTGGCCTTGTCTGCTGTTCGTGTGTAACCCCAGGGCCTTAGTGCACCTGCCAGGCCAGCTCCCAGCTCTCAGAGTTGCCTTTCTCTTTTTCACAGCCAATGCTTACAGTTGTGACCCTCTCCTCCTCATAGATACTCACTAACCTTTTATTTAGGACAGAAAAGATCCTGGTTTTTATTATAAAACAATAATAGGAAACACTAAAATAGGATGTTGTACATTAAGAAAAAGTCCCATTGCAACTTCTTTCATCTAGTGTTTATTTTTTAGTCTTTTTCCTCTGATAGAGTTTATTCACAATGTGGTACTTTTCATGCAGTGATGGTTTTAAAAACCAGCTTGACTTTTATTGTAAAAATGGTATTTATTCACTCACCAAATATGTACGAAGCATCTTCACTGTGCCAGGCACAATTCTAAGCTCAGGCAGTTCCGTTCTAGTGGAGAAGATAGACAAGAAGCAAATGAGTAAATAATTTCAGGTAGAGAGAAGTGCCACGGAGAAAAGTAGGGTAATTGAATGGAGGCTGTTTAAGATGGGGTGGTCTCACAGGCCCTCTTTAGAGAGGGGACACCTGAGGCCTGAATCATGTGAAGGAGCTCAGCATGTGAAGACCCCAAAGAAGAGCATTCCTGAAGGAGAGAAAAGCAGGTACAGAATTCCTGAAGCAGGAATGATCTTAGCCAAACGGCCAGTGTTCCAGAGTGAGCAGCAAGGAGAGACTGGTAGGAGATGGGGCTGAGGAGAGCCCAGAGCCTTGTCCATCTGGTGAGGACTTTAGATTTTATTCTGGGTGGGAAAGCTGTGGGGATTTCAAGCACAGATGTGCCATGATTTGGTTATGTTCTAGAAAGACTGTCCTGGCTGATGTGCTGTGAAGAGATGGTAGGAGGACCGGAGCAAACCAGGCCTACTAGCGAGGATGCCGTGTGGCGGGCTAGGCAAGAGATGATGGGGGTGAGGGAGCTGGCAGTGAAGAGAATTGTAGGATTCCTTGTATATTTTGAAGAGAGAGCAAACAAGACTTGCTGTTAGATTGGATATGGGGGAGGGAGTCAAGGATGATCCCAAGGTTTTGATTCAAGCTAGAGAGTAAAGGATGGTACTGTTGGCGCCATTTCCTGAACTGAGGCAGGTGGGGTGGGGTAGGGAGCTAAGAATCCTGTTTTGGGCAAGGCAGGTGTGAGATCTTATTAGTCACCTAGATGGCATTATCACGTCAGCACTTGGCTGTGGGAGGTTGGAGCCCAGGATGGAGATACTGGTTTGAGATTTCAGAAGGGATCATTGTGAGAGCACAGGCCTGGTTGGCAAGAGATGGAATGGGCAGGTTGAGGCGCAGGGTGCCTGGTGTGTCCACTGTCAGAGGAGAGAAGGCAGAATGTTTCAATGTAGGTGAAGGTTGATTGCTACCTTGCTCCTGAGAAGCAGAGGTAATTCTTTATGATGGTTTCAATTTTTTAGTGAGGCTATCAATTGAGAATGAGCAGAAGTAGGAGAGAGGAATGTTGGACATCTGGGAAGATTGGAAAGAGTGGAATAGGCATTGTGGAGGCTAAGACAGTCCACTAATTAGGGGATTGTGGTCAGTTTCTGGGCAGTTTTCAGTGTCACTGGAGATTTCTGGTCATACTTTGCAAGTGAAGATTTTGTGTGTTTTGTTTAGCTGCGTTCATCTGTTTGGGCACAGGCTTCAAGTAGGTGTGGAGTTGGGCTTAATAAAGGCTGTACTTTTGCTAAATGAGTCCAGTGGAGGAACCGAGGGGCAAGGGAAGTAAGAGCGCATGCAAGGCAGGAATTAAAACATTGGCACTTGGAATCTGGCTGGTAAGGAGGGAGGTGGGGCTGTGATGTGGGAGACGGTGAGGCAAGAGATGGGGTTGTCCGTTGGTATAACCTTCTTAGAGGGCAGTTGGGGAGTGTGTATCTGCTTTTATTTTTATTTATTTTTTTTTAAAGATTTATTTATTTATTTATTTGACAGACAGAGATCACAAGTAGGCAGAGAGGCAGGCAGAGAGAGAGGAGGAAGCAGGCTCCCCGCTGAGCAGAGAACCCTATGCGGGGCTCGATCCCAGGACCCTGGGATCATGACCTGAGCTGAAGGCAGTGGCTTTAACCCACTGAGCCACCCAGGTGCCCCTATCTGCTTTTAAAATGCACATACCCATTGTCCTAATCTAGAAATTTATCTTCTAGATATTGTCCTGCGTGTGTGCAAAATGGATATGTGAAGATGTTAGCCTAGAATTTTCCGTTGTGAGGAGGCAGTTCCACGTGCCTAGGCACGGCTCCATGAGGCGAGGTCTCCCTTGGTGCAGCCCTGCCCTTAGCAAGAGTTGGGGAGGCCCTCGTGTCCCATGTGCTCCTGGCAGTGGCAGCACCTCTCGCAGCCTCAGCTCTGGAAACTGGAGGGAGCCGCTGTGCAAACTTGTCCCCTCTCTCCCTTAGCAGAGTTCAACCCACACTGGATGTTAGTATATATTTTTTAAAGTCTCAGCTGAACATACAGCTAAAAATTCTGTTCTTTTTTATCCTCTTAATAGGTTATGGACATTTTTCAGTTCTCTACATCGTCTTTTTACTTATAATAATTCTTCAGGAGGAAGGTTACACTTGCTGGGTGTTACCGTTTTTAAATGGCTTGCTAATGTAGAGTGTGTGATGAAATGGTGTCACAAATTTGCTTTAGAATTCATTTCTCTTATTACTATAGGAAACGAACCATACCTTTTAGAAACATTTTTCATGGGTGCTTGGGTGGCTCTGTGGATTAAGTGCCTGCCTTCCTCTCAGGTCATGATTCCAGGGTCCTAGAATCGAGCCCCAAGGTGGGCTCCCTGCTCCGTGGAGAGTCTGCTTCTCCCTCCCCCCTCCTCCTGCTCATGCTCTCTTTCTCTCTCTTTTTTTCTCTCTACTTCTCAAGTAAAATTTTAAGAAAGGAAAGAAGGAAAGAAGGATGGGAGGGAGAATAATTAGTGACCCTGGGTGAAAGATTCTCAAAGCTCTGGGTTATTCTATGTTTCACTATAACAATAAGTAGCCAGCAAAATACATTGGAACTTTTTTTTTCTTAGTGGTTTTATTCTAGAATGTGGTTAGTTCCAAATGGTCCGCATTCATTTGACAGCTCAGATGGGTGCAGATATTTAGAGACTATAAGAGCAGAATTCCCAAGGGGTTCTAACAGTGTTGGTGGCCACTGGGGCAGAGGTTGTGTGGCCAGGAGCCGTTGAGTCTCCCCGGGGGAGGCGTGGAGGGTCGCGGGGCAGCATGACAGGCACGGTGAGCCCCCTTGAGCCGTCAGAGCATTGCACTGCCTGGACATGGAGCCGCAGGTGTCTGTGCTCGGAGCGCTTAGACTCACACAGGGTGGGCTTGGCGTTTGTGAGGGCATTTGTGAGCACTAGATGCTTTTCTTCTGTTCTTGTAGACTTAAGGAGGGAGAGGTCCCTCGGAGACAACTGATTGTTAGGTGTTTGGCAACTGCAGGGTGCCTGTGTGGAAAGAACAAGATGTCTTGTTAGGAACGCAGGGGTGCAGGTCCCATAAAGGTAAATTTTATTAGGTGTTATGCGTAGGGTCAAGTGGGAAGCTTCCAGAATCAGGTGCAGTTTGAAGCTTTGGAGGTAGGTGCAGAAGGTGAGGCTCTGGAACCCAGGAAATAGCCATCCCAGATGCCAGCAGGTGGAGCCCTCCTGGGCAGGAGCCCTGAGTGGCCGGGCAGCAGCTCAAGCACCCGGGGAAGGCTCCTGGTCTCTCCCTCAGGGATGCTGAGCCTCCCTTGTTCAGCGTGGAGAGGAGTGAGTATCGGGGGTAGGCCAGCAGCCACCATGGGACACCGCACCTGGTTTGGTATCTCTTGGGCGAATGAAGAATTCCAGGAGGAGGCTATGAGGAGATTCCAGTTGGTAATGGAGAACACTTTGGACTCAGGAGAAGGGGACGCAGCCTTGTGACAAGGACCTGGGATTCCCTGCATTCCCGGTGGAGCTCCTGTGCCCGTCTGGGCTGCCTCCAGTGGACCCGCCCTCGAGGCATTTGATTTTCTTAGAGACTCATAGGAACTGACCTACCCTCAGCCCGTTTTGACCTACAAAAATGGCCCTTTTCAGCTGCAGAGCGGGTCTCAGGTAGAGCTTGCAGGCAAGGTCCAAGCTTTGTTTGTTTGGCCTCTTGTCCTTTACGTTGCTGTTGCTGTAACTGCTGCTGCTGAGAGGGTGGGGTGCAGGGAGGGGCCCCCTGAGTGGCGGGGCCGTGAGGGTGGGGTGCCGAGGAACACCATTTCGTGCAGCTAGCAGCAGTAGCACCATATGTGAGTTTGGGGTTGGTAAAATCTTTCCCTTTCTGTGCCCCAGAGCTCCTTCTGTAGAGCTGTTGAAAGTTACTGTTGCTCACTTACTTTATAAAAATGTTTTATTGAGGAATTTGATAATAGGCTTATGGTTAACATTTTGAAATACTTAGTGAAGTCAAAAGCTCGGTACCAGAAGAAAGACAACTGTTAATGAAAATCTTAATAGTCCACAGTGGGACACGGCTCTCAACAGTTCTCGTTGTGGAAGAATTAATTCAGGGTTCATTGTTCATTGTTGTAAGCCAAAACTTAGTGCAAAGTTCTGAGTTAGTAATGCAGTAATAGAAATGTCACATCTGAGCACTCGTGGAAGTGGAAACGTACCTTGCTTGTTGAAGGTAGAGGAACACTCCCAGGAGGGTGTTCCCAAGGCTGATTCATCATGTAGCTTAGAGAGTGTCCTTTGCTGTTACCATAGAGGCTCCTATCTATGTGTCTGGGAACCAGGTCAGGTGAAAACCTGTATGCTTATTGCACACGGTGGCCTTGGCGTCACTTGTGCCCACCGATGGACTCTGTGGCCGCTGTTGACTTGAAACCTCAGAAAGCGTCCTTTGTTGTCACTGGAATGGAGAGCAACACATCTGAGCAAACTTTACCTAACATTGGAGGAGCTAGTTAAAATATCTACGCGATGGGGCGCCTGGGTGGCTCAGTCGTTAAGTGTCTGCCTTCGGCTCAGGTCATGATCCCAGGGTCCTGGGAACGGGCCCTGCATCGTCGGGCTCCCTGCTCCCCCGGGGCGCCTACCTCTCTCCCTGGTGTTCTCCCTCCTTGTGCTTTCTAGCTCTCTCTCTCTCCATCTCAAATAAATAATAAAATCTTTTAAAAAATTTTTCTGTGTGGTGTATTCATGCTGGGCTCCAGGGAGTTGTGGGCAGATGATGCTCGTGGTGTCAGGTGGTGGCTGGGACAGCAGTGTTGGGGTCCTTCAGGGGAGGGAAACTAGAGACTAAAAAGGTATCATTGGGCACCTTGCTTCTGCTGTTTATCTCATAAAATGGGTTTAGGCCCGATGTGTATTTGTGAAAATACATGTAATAGACAGACAAGGGGAAATGTAAAACAGGTGTCCAACATGCAAATATGGTGCCATGGTGCGGCGTGAAAACACTGGGGCTGCTACCCCGGCCTTTCATAAAAGTGGACTTTCAACTGCTTCGTGTTTTCTTAGTCATATAGTAAATCTTCTGTTTACGGAACGTAGCCAAAGTATTCTGTGAAAGTCAAACAGCCAAGAAATAGAATTTCCTCAGCAGTCTTTGTCTTGCCCTTTTACAGATGGCGTAAAATCAGGTGTGTAAAAAATAAAAAGCAGTTTGAGCTGACGTGAAAGGTATTACAGATTTATGCTTTGCAGATGATATTGGTGTGATTAATGCATTCACTGCTTTCTTTTATTGCTTTCATAGATAATGTACATGATGCATGGAAAATGTTGTGGGTTTAAATCTTTGCCAGCTTTCGACTGTGAATATCAACAGATGTTATCATATAAGTACTATAGTTATTATAAAATGAAAAATTTTTCATGAAATGCATTGACATAAATTTCATTAATGTAAATTGCTTTCATTAGTACAAAACCTTAGCGTAGCCGTTAGGGTTTGTGAAGCACTTTAAATGAGATTAACTTGGTATAATGTGGTCAGAAATGGGTTGCTTTAAATTTAACTGACAAGAAAATAACACTCAAAAGTTAGGAAATTACTGAGGCATTTGTTTTCCGCCTGCATTGCTGGGACCGCTTAAATAGGTTGAATATGAATTAATAACAATGGACTGCCGGCTTAGTAATTACAGAAAATAATTTAAAGGAGACCTCAAATAATAACTTCAATGTATTTTGGTCTTGCTCTTTTCTGTTCTGTTTTTCTTTAGCATACCAGCCCTTTGCTTCAATACAGCCATCGAAAACTGTCCAGGTTTGCAAAGCAAGAGTTTTGTCTGTAGAGTTTTGGCACATTAGGGCTGTGACGTAGAAACTTATATCCAACTCTTTCAAAGTACGGATCTTGGGTACATGAAGGAACAGCCTCAGCAGCTGGTCATCTCTACCTAGCAGCAAGTAGAATGGTGAACTACTGTTTCTGTGGCCGTGGGATGACCAGGTGCCCTCTGCTTCCAGGAGGGAGCCAGCCTCCCCACTGTGGGCAGGTGGGAGAGGAGCTTCTTCCATGGCTTGGAGGTCTTTGTGTTCTGCTCTTTGCCCTACATCACTGTAAACAGAACAGTACATTGTCTCCCCCATTTTGCAGATAATTTACTGTGGTATTGCCCTTCCGATCCAGGCTGGAATGGGCCATTTTAACTAATTCACTGAATTTCCCAGAAGGACCCTGAACCAGACTGAGACCGTGAGATTGCTTGTGGTCACTCTGGGTCATGTCACAGTGGGTGTCACACTCACATCTTTGATTCCTACAGCAACATGTTTCAATACCACAGTGACACAGAAAGTTGTTTTGTTTTTACATTTATTATTTTTTTTTCTAGGAGATACTTTTTTTCCAAGGACTACCTGTTGGATTACTTTCTACGTTAAAAGGGTTTGACAACACTTCCCTGAGAAAGGCACTATTCACCAGCTAAAACAAACAAAGCTGTACTTGTTCAAGAGTAACCCAGGTATCACTGTTGAGCAATCAGTTCATTGAATTGTATTGTTAAAATCAATCCTATCAAAACAGCCGTCGCAGCTAATGAATCTGTTTGCTCCTGTGCCCTCAGCTGGCAAGGCAGGATTGTGGCCTTCTACTGTGTCATTCATCAAACTGATTTCCAGTGCCCTGTCCTCACCATTGCAGCCCTGGCTGTGGACACGTGCCAGGCACCTGGAGAAGATCCAGTTAGGGCTGGGCAGGGAGCTATATGGTCTTCCCACTGAGAGCTACAGGGCCTACCTCTGGTGGGATCAGGGAACGTAGCGTGGTCTTTGAGTTGGTCACCCCTGAGGGACTAGCTCTACTCTGAGTGTGGAAGGAGGACAATGTAAGTAAAGTACATGATTCCATTTCTGCCCAGAAGAACTTCTAGTTGTTTTTTTTTTTTGAGATTTTATTTTATTAATTTTTGAAAGATTTACTTATTTATTTATTTTAAAGATTTTATTTATTTGACAGACAGCGATCACAAGTAGGCGGAGAAGCAGGCAGAGAGAGAGGAGGAAGCAGGCTCCCCGCTGAGCAGAGAGCCTGATGTGGGGCTTCATCCCAGGACCCTGGGATCATGACCTGAGCAGAAGGCGGAGGCTTTAACCCCCTGAGCCACCCAGGCGCCCCTACTTACTTATTTTAGAGAGAGAGCACAGAGGGGAGGGGCAGAGGGTCTTAAGCAGACTCTGCAGTCAGCGCAGACCCTGATGTGGGGCTCAATCTCATGACACTGAGATCACAACCTGAGCTGAAGCCAAGAGTCGGATGCTCAGCTGACTGTGCCACCCAGGCGTCCCAGATTTTATTTTAAAGTAATCTCTACACTCAACGGGGGGATCAAATTCACAACCCCGAGATCAAGAGACATGTGCTCTACTGACTGAGCCAGCCAGGTGCCCCAGGACCTTCCAGTTTTATTGGGGAGGTGGCACATCTGAATAATACAAGATAGTTGATTTTTTAAATTTTCATATTGATGAGGCACTAAAATGTGAAGTACTAATAAACGGAAGGTGTACTCTAGCATGGCTGCCTAGAGAAGGGGAGTTTTGAGTCGACAGAAAGATTAAGAAAGCAATCCCATGTGCATTTACATCCAAAATAATAAAATAGGAATAAACTTAGCCAAGGAGGTGAAAGACCTGTAGTCTATAGACTAAAACACTGATGAAAGAAACTGAAGATGACACCAACATATGGAACGATATTCCATGCTCATAGGTTGAGAGAACAAGTATTATTAAAATGTCCATACTACCAAAAGCAATCTGTAGATTTAATTCAATTTCTATCAAAAGACCAACAGCATTAGGGGTACCTGGCTGGCTCAGTTGATAGAGCATGTGACTCTTGATGTCAGGGTTGTGAGTGTAAGCCCCACATTGCTTATAGAGCTTACTTAAAAAACAAGAACAACGGCAGCATTTTTCAGAGAACTAGAACAAATAATCCATAAATCTGTATGGAACCAAAGAAGACCCTGAATAGTCAAAACAGTCTGGAAAAAGAAAAGCCTGGAGGTATCACAAGTCCAGATTTCAAGTTATACTACAAAGCTGTAGTAATCAAAATAATAGGGCACTGGCACAAAAATAGAAGTGGAACAGGATAGAAAGTCCAGAAATGAACCCGTGATTATATGGTCAATTAATTTTTTTAAAGATTTTATTTATTTATTTGACAGATCACAAGTAGGCAGAGAGGCAGGCAGAGAGAGAGAGGAAGAAGCAGGCTCCCTGTTGAGCAGAGAGCCAGATGTGGGTCTCAATCCCAGGACCCTGGGATCATGACCTGAGCCAAAGACAGAGGCTTTAACCCACTGAGCCACCCAGGCGCCCTGGCCAATTAATCTTTGGCAGAAGAGGCAAGAATATGCAATGGGAGAAAGACTCATCAACAAATGGTGTTGGGAAAACTGGACAGCTACATTCGAAAGAATGAAACTGGACCACTTCCTTCCACCGTATACAAAAATTAACTCAAAATGAATTAAAGGCCTAAATGTGAAACCCAAAACAGTTAAAATCCTAGAAGAGAGCACAGGCAGTAATTTCTCTGACATCAGCCGAAGAAACACTTTTCTGGATGTGTCTCCTGAGGGAAGGCATATAAAAGCAAAAATAAACTGTTGGGACTACATGAAGATAAAAAGCTTCGGGACGCCTGGGTGGCTCAGTTGGTTAAGCGGCTGCCTTCGGCTCAGGTCATGATCCCAGAGTCCTGGGATCGAGTCCCATATCGGGCTCCTTGCTCAGCAGGGAGCCTGCTTCTCCCTCTGCCTGCCTCTCTGTCTGCCTGTGCTCGCTCGCTCTCTCTCTAACAAATAAATAAATAAATAAAATCTTAAAAAAAAAAAAAAAAGCTTCTGCGCAGTAAAGGAAACAGTCAACAAAACTGAAAGCCTACTGAATGGGAGAAGAAACTTGCAAATGACATACCCTACAAAGGATTGGTATCCAAAATACATAAAGACCTTATAAAATTCAACACCCAAAACCAAATAATCCAATTAAAAAATGGGCAGAAGACATGAACATGTATTTCTTCAAAGAAAACATCCAGATGGCCAACAGACACATGAAAAGATGCTCGGGATCACTCATCGTTAGGGAAATACGAATCAAAACTACAATGAGATCTCACTTCCCACCTGTCAGAGTGACTAAAATCAACAACACAAGAAACAACAGGTGTTGGTGAGGATGTGGAGAAACTTGCACTGTTAGTGGGAATGCAGAGGGGTGCCGCCACTCTGGAAACAGTATGGAGTTTCCTCAAAAAATTAAAAATAGAACTATCCTACAATCAAGTAATTGTATTATTGGGTATTTACCCAAAGAATAAAAACACTAATTTAAAGGATATCTGCACCCTTATGTTTATTGCAGTATTATTTAAAATAGCAAAGTTATGAAAGCAGCCTAAGTTCCACTGATAGATGAACAGATAAAGAAAATGTAGTACATACCTATATTATAAATTGTTTATAATATATATATATATGCACACACACACAATGAGATCTTATTCAGCCATAGTCTTGCCATTTGAAACAACATGGATGGCATTAGGGAATATAACACCAAGTGAAATAAGTCGGTCAGAGAAAGACAAATACCATATGATTTCACTTATATATGGAATTTACAAAACAAAACAAATGAACAAAGGAAAAAAAGAAACACAAACCAAAAAACAGACTCTTAACTTGAGAGAAAAAACAGATGGTTACCAGAGGGGAGGCAAGTGGGGGAGTGAGGGGACTAGGTGAAGGAAATAAGAGTATGCTTATTGTGATGAGCACTGAGTGATATATATAGAATTTTTAAAAAACTATTTATTTATATTTTAAAGAGGTGGGTAGAGAGTGGGCACTGGAGCAGGGGGAGGGGCAAAGAGAGGAGGGGGAGGGGCAGAGGGAGAGGGAGAGACCCTTCAGCAGACTCCCTGCTGAGTGTGGAGCCCACCGCAGGGCTCCATCTCACGACCTTCAGATCATGACCTGAGCTGAAACCCAGAGTAGGTTACTTAACCCACTGAGCCACCCAGGCGCCCGTACCCTAGAGTTGTTCAATCACTGTATTGTAAATCTGAAACCAATATAGCACCATATGTTTACTGAAATTAAAATAAAAAACATTTTTAAAAAGATCTATATATTACAATGGAATATTATTCAGTTGTTAAAAAAACGAGGAAACCCTACCCCTTGAGGACATTATGCTAAGTGAAATAAGTCAGAAAAAGACAGATACTGTATGATCTCACTTATATGTGGAATCTGAAAACGAAAGGACTTACAGAAAAAGTGATCAGACTTGTGGTTACTAGAGATGAAGGGTGGGGAAAGAAGGAATTGGAGAAAGGTGGTTAATAGGTACGGGAAAAAAAAAATGTCTGATAGGTTTTTTTGAGTGAAGGGGCTAAGGAAGTACATAGGTCAAGGATGGGGGTGGGACATGTCTTATTTACTTGTAACGTGTTGGGGAAATGAGAGCCCTAAGTGTGGTTCAGTGAGATGGCCTGAAGATTGGAATGGTGGGTCCTTGTGGTGCTGTCTCTCCTGAGTTTAGTGTTTCAGGTTTAAAGTATCTGAAAACAAACTTCTCTTTCTTTCCTCCAACTTGCTTGTTGCTCTCAGCAGTGCCACCATTTTCTTGAGCACCTTGACCTAAAACTGAAGAACTATCTTGGTTATCAGTTACTGAGAACTCGGTGTCTTTCCCCAAGATTGTGCTCTAGTCTGGGTTCACCTTGTCTCCCCCTTGAGTTCCTGTGTAAGCTTTCTTACATCCTCTTACCTCCCTTTGTGTGTTGGTATCCATGCTGCTTTGTGTGACTAAGTTGGTCTCTACTCAGAAAATCCCATTTCCTTCCTATTTTATCTTACAAGACATCATCATCATCATCTTTCTTTAAAATATTTTATTTATTTACTTGACAGAGAGAGACACAGTGAGAGAGGGAATATAAGCAGGGAGAGTGGGAGAGGGAGAAGCAGGCCCCTGCTGCAGAGCATGGAGCCTGATGTGGGGCTTGATCCCAGGACTCTGGGATCATGACCTGAGCTGAAGGCAGCTGCTTAACAACTGAGCCACAAAGGCACTCCAAGACCTCATCTTCTCAGAGGTTTTCTTTTCTTTTTTTTTTAAGATTTATTTGAGAGAGAGAGAGTGAGAGAGAGTATGTGAGGGGTGCATGGGGCAGGGTGGATATGGGCAGAGGGAGAGAATTCCAAACAGACTTTCTGCTGAGTGCAGAGCCCAACTCAGGGCTTGATCTCAGAACCCTGAGATCATGACCTGAGCTGAAAACAAGAATCAGATGCTTAACTGACTGTGCCACCCAGGCTCCCCTGTTCAGAGATTTTCAGAGCTGCCCACAGGCTGGCCCTTAACCCTACCTCTCATTATTTCTCTGCCAGAGGCCTCTTTAGTCTGTTAGAGATTAGAACTAAGAGGTCACTCGGTCATCCTCCTCACTGAAGAAGTGGGGAGACAGGTTCAGATAGAGGGAGCAGGAAACAGTGGCAGCGCTGAGCTGGAGCCAAGAACCTGACCATCTTGGTTCATTTCTTTCCTACCTTTATTTAAGCTGTTCTTCACCTTCTTTATTCCATCCCACCTATCTTTTGTCCATATGTCTACATCTCACCCACTTCCAGAAAGTTTTTCCTGACATACACCCAGCACTAATAAGCTATTACATAGTCTAGGCACTGTGCTAGATCCTGGGGGTGCAATGATGAGCAAAGCAGATATTGTCTCCATTTTCATGGAGCTCACTAGATATGGGAGTGGAGGGAGAACATAAATAAAGCAATGACTATATAATTGCAAGTTATGATAAGTGCCATGAAGGAAAATCCTAGTAGCTAATGCTTAATGAACACTTAAACCTTGGGCCAGGCATTATTTTGTAAGGACGTTTATGTGTTTATTCACTTAATCTTCCACAAAACCCTGTGAACTAGAGACTGTTTTCCTCATTTTACAGATTGGAAACTGAGGTTTAGATTAAGTGACTTGCCCAAAGCCCCACAGCTAGTAAGCAGTGGACTTGGAACTTGACCTCAGGCAGTTCCCAACCACTTGCTAACCATTTGCCAGAATGGATGCTGTGCCTCCAATAGAAAAGAGTGTTATGAGAAAGAATAATGGTTAAGACCTAATTCAATTTGGGGAGAGCCATCACAGAAGTTCTCCCTAAGGAACTGAGAAGCTGATGCATTTTCACCCCCCTCCTGCTTGGTCCCTTGAGGCATTTTATGTGCACAGATGTATTAACATTCCTGGGAAAAGAATCCTGGGATTTTCCCTCCTATGTTTACTTCTTGATTCTCAGTGGTCCATGATGCCAGCTGAGGTTGTCGGTACAGTGAAATCAAGAGGATGAAGGCAGGTTATTTAGCATTTTTTTCTTCCTCTCTTCCTTCCTTTTTTTTTTTTTTTCCTTCATTTTTTTGTAGGCTCCACAGCCAGCATGGATCCCAGCACTGGGCATGAACTCAGGACCCTGAGAACCAGACCTGAGCTGAGATCAAGAGTTAGAGGCTTAATTGACTGAGCCCCTCAGGAGCCCCTATTTAGCCATTTTTCTAGATCTTTGGGTTGCACATCAGGTCTAGGGCTGATCGCTCCTCACCGATTTGACCTGCCCCTGAGGTTGATGATTTCCTGATTGACATGGTTTCCCGTGACCTCTAATTCACCAACATAACTATGCTTCATCTTCACAGTCAGAAACCTGACAATCACTTTGGAGCACAGTCTAATAAGAAAGTGGTGTTTGCCTCTCCTTTTTGCATTGTTTATACACTCGAAAGCATCTGTGAGGACATCCACAGGCACCATGACAGTGGCAAGCAAAGATGGTGGGAAGACGACTAGGGGGTCAAGTGCAAGGTATTGTGGGAAGTAGAAAGGTTGTCGTGAGACTCTCAGAGGGGTGGAAAGGGAAAGATGATACTGAAAGTAGGTGGGGGAGGGTGAAGGACTGATGCCTTTTCTTAGAGGATGGAGTGGAAGGGGGAGGGGGCAAAGGCCATGTAGGGAGAATAGTAAGGAGCTTGTGCGGTCATCCAGGTGAGACCTGTCGTTAGGGTGGACCCAGCAGGAGGCTGTGGACTGTGGCAATGACAGAGGATAAGCAGAGAGCTAGAGGGGTTGAAGCTGTATTTCGGAGCTCACATGAGCAGGGACCAGTGGTGCCACACATAACTTTTATAAAAGGAGCACCTGAGATTCTCTGACTAGGGAGGAGTGGTGATGGGTGAGGAGGAAGAAGAGAAGGGAGTGTTAAAAATGTCTTCTAGAGGATCTGGGTGGTCAGAAGTGGCATTCCTTAAGCTGGGCAAGTATGGGAGGGGAACATGCTGGGGGTGCTGGGATGAAGTCTTCTGGTTGGAACGTTGTTAAGTGTGAGTTGCTGGGAGATACCCAACTTCAACTTAAAGAAGATAGTTTTATGTCTGAGTTAGGAGCTTAGAGTGGAGGTCTGGGTTGTGGGTAACTGGGAAGTCTTAGGTATGTGTGTAAAAAAGCCAAGGTAACGGCAGAAAGTGTAATGTGAGGAGAGAAGAGGTCTCATGATGCAGTCTATTTAGGGGTTGGAAGGAAGAGCAGGAGCTGGCAGAAGACTGAAGAAGACTTACTAGTGAAACAGGAAGACAGGCCCCTACTGTATCACAGAATCCTAACAATGGTGTTTTAAAAGGGAGAGAGGAAATCAGTTCTGCTGAGAGTCCAAGTAATACGAAAGGATGACCACTGTATTAAGCAGCATGGATGTCATCAATGACATCTGTGGTGAGGGTGGCTGTATGATATGGTGGTACAGGCCAGCCCGGGCAGGACGTGGAGCTCAGGTGCCTTATATAGACCTTTGTAGCCACAGACATTAGTCTTGGTTCTTCCATTCTGGGTTGTCTTGTTTGTATTCTTTCAGCCTTGTTTTTTTTTTTTTTTTTTTTATTTTTAATTCATTTGATAGACAGAGATCACAAGTAGGCAGAGAGGCAGAGAGAGACAGAGGAGAAAGCAGGCTGTCCACAGAGCAGAGAGCCCGATGTGGGGCTCGATCCCACGACCCTGGGATCATGACCCGAGCCGAAGGCAGCGGCTTTAACCCACTGAGCCACCCAGGCGCCCCTTCAGCCTTGTTTTGATGTTGAATCGATGAACCTTAGAGCTAGAAGGGTTGAGGCAACCAAGGCCTAGGGGTGAAGTAGTTTGCCCACATTAACAATGAACCGGTGGGAGAATTAGAATGTGACTAGGTTCCGATTAGATCATGCAGCTGGGAAATGTAGCTACTCACCTTTGTCTCTCCCCACCTAAGATACAAGCACCTTGAGGGCAGAGACTCGGGTTGTGCTGGTGTACATTTCTCACAGTACCCAGCCCAGTGTTACCTTCGTGTTTTGCTTGTATGCTTTATTTATTTTTTTTTTAAGATTTTATTTATTTATTTGTCAGAGAGAGAGCGAGAGTGAGAGAGAGAGATCACAGGCAGAGCTGCAGGCAGACAGAGAGGGAGAAGCAGGCTCCTAGCTGAACAAGGAGCCCGATGCGGGACTCCATCCCAGCACCCTGGGCTCATGACCTGAGCCGAAGGCAGTGCTTAACCGACTGAGCCACCCAGGCGTCCCTGCTTGTTTGCTTTAATTTAGATAGGCCTACATGTATCTTGAATACACGAGGTCCCTTGATTGGGTTCACCATAGGTGATCCTAGCCAGTGCCCTTGGCCCCAGGGAGTTGTATTTTTCATCTCTTTGTCTCCTACAGGTTATTTATATACCTAAAATCCTTTCTCACCAGGGACTTGTCCCCTCCTTCTTTTCCTTACTCTTGGACACAGATGGTTCCTAATGGTGACTGGTGGTGTTGGTGGCTAAGTAGTTGAGCACAATGAAATCATCTGTAATGGCCTGCTGGCGCTTCCCAGAACAGCATTGATTGTGTCTTTGTGCAGCTTGCAGTTTGGAAGTATCAGAGAAGGAAGTGGGGCCCTTATTAAAGACGGGCATGCCTGCAGATGGGCATCTGTGGTATATTGCCTCCAACAATGAGAGACTGAGGTTAGTGCTTGGAATTTGGGCTCCACAGCTTCAGCCACCCACTTTTGTCTTTTGTGAATTTCAGTGTCCTGAGAGCTCATGGCAGATTCTTCCAAGCTTCCACAAAGTGACTTGCTGGGAAACTGCCATAGGCCTGTTAACTAATATTGATTAGGCATTCATTTTTGTTTCAAGACAATTCTTTTAATCCTAGATCCTTTTTTTAAAAAAATTTTTCTGTGTTCATTGGTCTACTACTGTTGGTTGACTTTAAAAAAAAAAAGTAACTTCCTGGTGTTCTAGGAAAGTTTATAAGTTCATTGGGTACATTTTTCAGGAATTACTTTTAGAAATTTTGATTAAATGAAAAATGTTGCTTTAGTGTCATTCTATATAACTTTTTTTTTTTTAAGAAAAGATTTTATTTACTTGAGAGAGAGAGGGAGTGAGAGAGCATGTGCAGGGGGAGGGGCAGAGGAAGAGAAAGAAGAAGACTCCCCACTGAGCAGGGAGCCTGGGACTCGGGGTTTATGACTCGGGGCTCAATCCGAGAACCCTGAGATCATGACCTGAGCTGAAGTCAGATGCTTAACTGATGGAGCCACCTAGGTGCCAGTCTATATAGGTGATTCTCAATGTTGTGTTATTTACCTGAAATGCAGTCAAACCAGTTGTCTGTGTGAGTTTGGAGAGTCACAGAAATGTTTATGAACTAAGGAGTGTTTGAGCGTCTAGTAGGTGATAGTGGGTCTCTGTTAGGGATCTGGAAGATAATATAGCCTGCTTGCTTGCTTCCTTCCTCTTCTTCCTTTTTTCCTTCCTTCCTTTCTCCCTTCCTTCCTTCTTTTCTTTCCTTTTCTCTCCCTCCCTTCCTTCCTTCCTTCCTTCCATCCTCTCTTTTTTTCTTTCTCTCCCTTTCTTTCTTTTTCTTCCTTTCTTTCTTCCTTTCTCTCTCTCTCTCTCTTTCTTTCTTCCTTCTTTTTCATTGAAGCTTCCCAGCATTCTTACAGGGTTAGGTGTTGTAACCCAGTTTGGTCATGGTGGAAACAGGGAAGTTAAGGGCCCTGCTCAGACTTAACAGAGGAAGGAGGCAGTGGGTCTCCCTCCCAGGCTGGGCTTCCTGCCCTAAGGCCAAAGCTCTTGTCTAATACAAATCTGGATTTTGAAGGTTTGTGGAATAATTCAGGACGTGGATTGCCTTTTCGTTTTGGAATGTCTTAGACCTCTGAATGAGCAACTCTGCTGTTGAGTTCAAAGTTGAATCTGTTTCTTTGTTTAGGATAAAACGTCTATTTTGGAGGGCCTAACGGAGGCTATATTTTGAAGAAAAGAGAAGCCAGGTACTGTTTGACTTTTGACCTGTAAATTGCTATATGGCACCCCATGCCTTGCCCTGATAGCATTCATTTATAATACTTGATCATTCAGTTACTGGCCCCAAGTTGACTCCAGATGAAAGTTAGCTTGTACCTGGAGAAGGAAGTCACTTCCAGATAGAAGGTCTGCAGAGAGCAGCTAATCAGCAGACTTTACTTGGCAAATTAGAACTCTGTGTAGAGAGGATAAGCTTGTCCTGCACTGAGAGACACCAGCTTTCTGAGCCCCTGACCATACAGCCATGGATACAGATGTGTAGAAGAGAGGGCCGTTGTACTTCTCAGTGTCTTAAAGTGAGATTCTGCTCTATTAGCTTGAGGACAAGTTTCTTCCATCTTGTGTTTACTTAAAACTGCAAGGTTTCACTTGAAGGGTTTAACATGTATGCATGGCTTGCGTACCCCACAGACATCAGCCAGGCCCCTCTCGCTCTTCTGGGAATGATGGCTCCCTGTTACACTCGTGTGGTATGTTTAGCTTGTTAATAAAATACAGATTTCTTTTTTCCTGATGGCATACTGTGTTTTATAATTTGGAAAGCAAAAAAAGTACAAGGAAGCAAGATGTACTTGTAATTCTTCTGCCTGCTTAAAAAGCAGTATTCGTGAATCTGTATTTTATGACTATGTACATATGTATGTATGCATATATTTGGGGTCATGTCATAGATGTATTTTGCTCACTTGCTTTTTTCCCTTCATGTATAGGGAACATTTTTCTCTGTCAGTAAAATATTTTACTTCATGACTTTTAACAGTGGGATATTTATATACTATTCCATTGCACAGAAAGGCCATATTTAGTTCAACCAGTCCCGTTCTGCAGTGACTAACCATCTCACAGATGAGGCTTTATGGGCCTGCCTTTTCTAAATGATCCATATTCCTGCTGCCGGCCGGTCACAAAAGCATCAGGGAGTCATATTGGGTTCTTCTTGTTAAAGATACTCAGGGTCTCGATGCCCTCACAGATCAGGTTTGGATCCAGTTACTTGTTTAAAAAGAAAAAAAAAGAAAATAAAAATCATCACCTAGATTGAACTGATCTCCTGGAGCTAAAAAATCAAGTCCTTTCAAGTTACTTGAGAAGGTCAGAAGGAAAATGTTATGTTATAGGGTTTTGTAGCTACCATTCTCACAGCTTAGTGCAATGATGTAGGGAGTATTTTCATAGAAATGTTTCTCTTTTAGAGATTTTTATTTCCAGATAAAGAAGGCTTGTTTAATTCAGGAAGAGTTATTTCATAGGAAATTACATCTTTGTAAATCCTCTATCACATTTCCACACTTGCCAGTTCTCTGGCAAATTGTGGCTTTCAAATGGTTCAGGAAGGGTTTCTGAAAAGGAAACAATCCCATGTTTTCTGCATACTCGTTTTTGAACTTTTGAGTTGGAGAGGTAAGAGAAACTTGTGTTCTCTCCCTGTATTTGTCTATGGATGATATTGGTGGGTTTTAAACTCAGAACGGTAATTATTTGAAGTGATTTTTCAAAAATTTCACCTGATGAGAATGTTTTCTTGGGCATGATGAATGACTCCAAGTTTAAGAACACAGCCAGTGATGTTGCCCAGGCACTGGAGAGCTGCTGCTGCGTGGAGATCAGTAATTGTCACATCTTGGTTTTCGTATGCTTGGTGGTGTCTAATCACATCGCATTCTTGGGAACCATGAAAGAATTTTCTTTTCAAGTCTTTGGGCATCATTTTTCTGACACTGATCAAAGGTTGGAAAACCAGCATTCTGTGTGTAGCCAGGGCATTCATAACTGTCTTACGTTCTTAATCTTTTGGCTATTTGGCTGAAATATATCTATGGCTCTTACATATTGAAAGCATAATATCCTTTAACCTATAACTGCAGAGTTAAAATGAATTTTATGTGAAATATTTAGTTGTGGACCACATCTTCAGCTTTTTATATGCCACAGTGGTCTTGTTTTTTTCCCTTCCATTGTCTGATAGTGAGGTCATTTTCAGTCCTCTGAGAAATTCTATTCCCAGCCAGATGCGGCTCATATATTAAAAGTAGCACCTGTGGCTAATATCACAGCAGCTTACCATAAATTTACATGGTAACTAGGATTATATCTGTCAAGACTGTTAAAAAACATCTAGATTTAATTTGATTTCCAGTATTGTAGGAGCTATCCAACATTTTGCTTCATAACTATATTTTAAAAGTTAAAAATCACTCCATTGTTAAGTTTTATAGCACTCCTAGTGCCCATTAAGTTGATTTGTTCAATGGAGGTCAGAGTAAAGCAACTTGGCTACATTAAGATCGGAAACCAACCCATTTGTGACAAATTTAGTCCTTTCGTGTGAATCTTCTCAACGTCTCCACATTGATTGGATTCAGGTGGAGCTTATGTCAGTAGCATTTAACCTCAAAAGAATGAGCGATGTGATTGGGTTGTTGTAAATTATGGAGCATTTGCCTTTGCTTGTTTGAACGTGGCTGTTGACTCTGCGGCCCATGCCTGCCTGCCCCACTGCATCTGCCTATAAATGAGTAGTGTGGTTTTACAGACATCTTAGAAAATTGGGGTGTGTGCCCTCGCCCCTTTCCCTCCTCCATGTGACCCTTCCTAAACTGTTTCATTCCCCATTATCCTTTGAGTCATCTCCCACATGTTATGATTTGTGCACCTGCAGTTCTAAAATTGTTTTGGGGTGTCATTATATCATGTTGTTCACCAACTTTCCAGCATTTATGGATACAATAATGATTCACTGTAAATCACAATAATTTACAAGTTACAGAGAATCCACTCCTACAAATAAGAATTGAATGATAAATTTCTTTGGTGTCCTCCCATTTGAACATAGGTCCTTAAAAAGAAGCTGGTAACATATTTCTTTGTATTTGTGAAAACTAATTCACAGTCCAGAACTGAATTATTATTATTATTATTTTAAATGGTTTTGTTAAATATTTTATTTATTTGAGAGAGAGAGAGAATGGGGGGGAGAGTTAGAGGGAGTAGACTCCTCTCTGAGCAGGGAGCCTGAAGCAGGACTCAGTCCTGGGACTCCAGGATCATGACCTGAGCCAAAGGCAGTTGCTTAACCAACTGAGCCACTTAGGTGCCCCCCTTTTTTCAGGTTTTATTTGTCAAAGAGAGAGAGCACAAGCAGGGGGAGCAGCAGGTAGGGGGAGAAGCAGGCTCCCCGCTGAGCAGGGAACCCGATGTGGGACTTGATCTCAGGACCCTGGCATCATGACCTGAGCCAAAGTCAAATGCTTAATGACTGAGCCATACAGCCGTCTGTCCAGGACTGAATTAAAGTATAAATTTGGCTTTCTGAACATTCAGTATTTTAACGTGTAAACGAATATAAGCCATTAAGAAATAAGCACCATTTCTAAGCAATCCTCTTACTCCTGGGAGAGAGGGAGCATCCTAAATGTTGACCCTGTGCATTGGGTGGCATGCAGCACTGCAGCATGGGGTTCCCGACCCTCAGTGGGTGTACCCACTCAGTTGGAACTCAGTGTGGAGGCATTTCTGCTTTGTTGCTCATCTTTCTGGAGGGACCTTTGTAGGCTTCTTTGAGCCTGAGCCTCTCTGATGAAGAGGAAGGGTAACCAAGAATAATTGGGCTGAAAATGTTGTGGTGAGTGGAAGAAATGATTGTGAGTGAGGGCAAAATATACATTGAGTGTGTTAGCTGGTGTAATTAGTTACTTAACAGTATGTAAAAATACCATAATGACCAGTTTGGAGCCTTGTAAAATATTTTTTTTGGTGAATCATGACGTCTCCTTCCTGTGTGTATACCTATGATACACTAAGCTCCTAGGATAACTGGCAGGGCAGTATCTACTCAGATGTCTGTGGAAAAGAGGGGTGAAGAGGGAAGATGGGTGTGCCCAGCACCAGTCTCTCACAGCTTTTCCTGGCTGCTTAGTCCTCTGCCTCCTTTCTGTACCAGGTCTTCATGGTTAGCCTTTCTGTCTTCTCCACCACACCATAGGCTCCTGGGGGCAGAGGGCAGGGACAGTGTCGCAGGCCTAGAGGCCAGGGGGTTGCTGGGGACAGAGCAGCAGATTGATATATGCAAACACCCAGTACTTTGAGGGGCAGACTAGTTTTTCTCCTCCATCTTCCATTGCCTTTAGAAGCCCGGGTGTGGTTTTGTTTTTAAACGTGTCAGTTGGTGTTCTGAAGGGGATAGGAATCATGAAAGTGCTGGCCACGTGGCCACTTTGCCACGGAGCCTCCATCAAGATCCCCCGATTTAGCCTAAAGAGGGCCCAACAGCTGCATCCGTCCAGCACCAGACACCACCTTAGAAGGCTGATTTTGAACAGAAATAAAGCTTATTTTGGAAGACCTTATTGTCAAAGATAAGTATTATTTCCTCTCAACTCAGAAATGAGTCAAATCCTAAAATCACTGAATTGAAGTGAACAGTGTCAGCTTTTATCACTTAGTAATGCCGTGTTACTAGAAGTGGTTTAGATATAGGAGAAAGGGCTAATTTAAAGTCAAATGGGCCAACTTGATAGCTCAGAATATGTATGAAGTACTTTTGCATGCATTGGCTTAGAAGGTAAGTTGAGCCTGATTCTTTCATAAGTTAACATCTCATGTTGAGGAATGAAAACTGTGGTACGAACTGCATTTTTATTTAGAATTTTGTTTTAAGCCATGCAAAACAACATTGTATAACTGTTTTTTCAGATGATAGTATCTGAATAAAGTTTAGATTTCTAGTAATGAAATCCTTACTTGGCAAATTTTGGCTATTACAATATAGTTGCTATTGGATAGACAAGTAGATTTTACATGAAACATTTTTTTGCTCATTATATCAGCAGACATTCATTTTTTTTGCGACACACAACTTTTCCTTCACCAAATTATTAAAAAATAAGTTTAATTTTAAAAATATGAAACTTTGGGGACGCCTGGGTGGCTCAGTTGGTTGAGCGGCTGCCTTCGGCTCAGGTCATGATCCCAGCGTCCTGGGATCGAGTCCCACATCCGGCTCCTTGCTCGGCAGGGAGCTTGCTTCTCCCTCTGCCTCTGCCTGCCACTCTGTCTGCCTGTGCTCGCTCCTGCGCTCTCTCTCTCTATCTGACAAATAAATAAATAAAATCTTAAAAAAAATTTAAAAATATGAAACTTTGTTACAACGAGCCCATGTCATCCATCCAATATTGTAATACGCTGGGTCTGTAATTAAGAATGGGCTCTGCTGACCAGGGTTGGGAAGAGGCACAGAAGAAAGTCACAATACATTGCCTATTTACAAATTAACCATTACCTGCCAAAAGCACATCAGACCCACACAGCGGACATCCGCTAATCCAGTGGTTAGCCATTCCGGGCTCTAATGCACACTGTTTTACACGTTAACGGTTTTGAAGTTCCAGGCCAGAGCTGACCTTTCACATGTGCTCCGTTCACAGTAGGAATCTCCACTCACTGCTTCCTGTCAGAGTGGATTATAGTGACATAGCCCAGGGCTCACTTTGGCTGCAATTAAGTTTTTGATCAGAATTATTTCGTTCACAAACAATCACATTTGTTAAAATGTTACATCTGCCCTGAAAACCACTGGCAGCCTCTCAGTTTATCAGTGTGATGTGACTGTAATTCTTCATTTGTTTTTCATAAAATGGCAAACCCTCTCATATATGTTATTATTATTTTTTTTCTTTCGCTGGTTTCTGCCTTTCATTTCTTTGGGCTTGGAAGGAAAATATGTCTTGAAATTAGTACAGATCTACCCATAGACTTTGGGAATTTGAATGGAATTGTCTTTGGTGCAGAACAAAATTATCCAATTGAGCCAAGACTCAAACATTATTTCCGAAAATTGTTAGTGGTGGTTCTGTTTCTCACACAAGGAAACGTTTTAGCTTTGTGAGTGTGGGGGCTAGAGCTTTTGCTTCTTGGTCTGCAGTTCTGTGGCCTCAGTGCCGACTGAGTTGCTGCTTTGGAGTGTTTTTCGTCATGCACATCTCAGGCTCTGGTCCTGTGGCCACCGACCTTGGGTACCACACTGGAACCCGCAGTGGCTCGGTGAGCCTCTCCCCTCTCATGGAGCTTTGACTATTTCTTAAAAGTGATTTTTCTCACTGAGAAGTGGCAGCAGAGATATTCTGAGGTAGCTTTTCCACTTACAAGCACTTCACCTCTGTAATACGTACGTGGCGGCTCTCAGTGGCACCGTGAGTTTTACTGCCGATTTTCTGGGTGGGATGGTATCACCCTTTTGTGAAGCCCCCACCCTTTGGGGCAGAGGCAGTCACATGGTGCTTTTGAGTGTTGGGTGGGGCAGTTAGGAAGCACAGGGCTGGAGTTTGGATTGGCGTTTGGCTAATGGAAATGAACCTCTGAATTAATTTTTGCTAGTAGAGCCTGGGGAGCTTGTGCTGAGGTGGTGCGGGGCAGGAGGAAGGGATAGAGTTAGCAGGTTGTGAAGTTAGGAATGCTTGAATGCTGTCTGAAATTCAAGCATTAGGTTTAGAGAGTTTAATTACTTTTAATATGTATATTTAGAATGCTATTAAAGGAATTTATTACCAGGTTTTAAATTATTGCGTTAAAGCCCAAACCATTTCCCATTTGCTTTGAAGGAACCAGACTTACTTGTTACTAACTCATAAACTCACAAGTGGCAACAGAAAGGTGCTGCATCAAAAAAATCTGTTTACCTTTAATTTTGAAAGCTTTTCAATGAAGTAGGGCCTACCTATACTTGTAAAAGCCAAAGGCTTTATTTAAAGGGAATGTAAATACTTGTTATATTAATGTAACTTTTATCTTCTCTATCCTTAGTTGTGAGCAGATTTTTCTTCAGTTAAATCTATTTTTTTTTTTTTTAATAGAGGGAGAGGGGAGGGAAGAGGGAGAGAGAGGGAGAATATGAAGGAGGCTCCATGCCCAGTGCGGAGACCAGTGCGAGGCTCGATCTCACAACCCTGAGATCATGATCTGAGCTGAAATCAAGAGTCAGATGCACAGGGGCACCCACCTGGATAGCTAGGTTCGTTGGGTGTCTGCCTTCAGCTCTGGTCATGATCCTGGGTCCTGGAATCAAGCCCTGCGTCGGGCTCCCACTCTGGGGGGAGCCTACCTCTTCCTCTTTCTCTGTCTGCTGCTTTTCCAGCTTGTGTGTGCATGCTCTCTCTAATGAATAAATTTAAATCTTAAAAAAAAAAAAAAAGTCAAGACACGTAACCCACTGAGCCTCCCAGGTGCCTCAAGTAAATCCATTCTTCAGCTGTTTTTAGTCTTCAAAAAACCACATTTGAAATATACCTGATCATAGTTACTGTTTAAAGGGTATATATTTAAAGAAAGTGCTAAATAGTATTGAATTTGAAGAGAATACACCAACTAGAGCTTTCTCTGTCATTGGTCGGTATTGTTCTGCTTTCTTAGAGAGTGGTGTAAGGACAGTGGCCAGACAAGATTTCCAGCTTTATTATGAGCTTATCTTGATACAGCCGTTTTTCTTTCCTTTTTTTTAATTTTTAAAGAGTTTATTTATTTGACAGAGATCACAAGTAGGTAGAGAGGCAGGCAGATAGTGAGAGGGAAGCAGGCTCCCTGCTGAGCAGAGAGCCCAATGCAGGGCTTGATCCCAGGACTCCGAGATCATGACCTGAGCCGAAGGCAGAGGCCTCAAACCACAGAGCCACCGAGGCACCCCCAGTCATTGATTTTCTACCATTCAATTTTCTACCATTTTTTTCCCTGAGATTGTGGAAATTTTAGAACTTTATATCCATAACCTGTTATGCCCATGTAATGTGTGTGGGTTATCTCCTGAGTCCTAGGAAACTTCATCGTCTTTGAGGGGCGTTTTAGCTGAAATCTGAGGCACTCAGGAGAAAGAGTAATACCTCACCTCAGTGTGTGCCAAAAAGCAGAGACTGCTAAAATCCTCTCCTGCCTCCACCACATGTAGACACAATCTCCAGGCCCAAAGCCTTCACTGCATGTAAGGAAGGCAACAGATGAAACACGTAAGAAGGTTTACAAGTGCTCTTTCTGGAAAGGCTGGGATAGATCATTATGACTTGTGGTCTACTCTCCCAATATATGGGACTAAAAGATAACTTGGATTCTTAACTACCTTAAAGTTTTACTAGATCTTGTAAAAACACTTCTGAGGTCCCAAATAGGTCATTTATGCCAGACAAAGAACTCTAGATTCTTCCCAAAGTAACATGAAGAAAAAAACCCTTACTTCTTTTTTTTTTTATAAACATATATTGTAACCTCACCACCCTCTCCTGACACCCCTCCCCCCCCACCCCCCTCAGTTTGTTTTATGACATTAAGAGTCTCTTTTGGTTTGTCTCCCTCCCAATCCCATCTTGTTTCATTTTTTCTTTTCCTACCCCCTTAACACCCACCCCCGTTGCATCTCCACTTCCTTATATCAGGGAGATCATATGACAGTTGTCTTTCTCCGATTGACTTATTTCGCTAAGCATAATACCCTCTAGTTCCATCCATGTCATCGCAAATGGCAAGATTTCATTTCTTTTGATGGCTGCATAGTATTCCATTGTATATATGTACCACATCTTCTTTATCCATTCATCTGTTGATGGACATCTAGATTCTTTCCATAGTTTGGCTATTGTGGACATTGCTGCTATAAACATTTGGGTGCACGTGCCCCTTCGGATCACTACATTTGTATCTTTAGGGTAAATACCCAGTAGTGCAATTGCTGGGTCAAAAGGTAGCTCTATTTTCAACTTTGTGAGGAACCTCCATGCTGTTTTCCAGAGTGGTTGCACCAGCTTGCATTCCCACCAACAGTGTAGGAGGGTTCCCCTTTCTTGGCATCTTCGCCAGCATCTGTCATTTCCTGACTTGTTAATTGTAGCCATTCTGACTGGTGTGAGGTGGTATCTCATTGTGGTTTTGATTCGTATTTCCCTGATGCCGAGTGATGTGGAGCACTTTTTCATGTGTCTGTTGGCCATCTGGATGTCTTCTTTGCAGAAATGTCTGTTCATGTCCTCTGCCCATTTCTTGATTGGATTATTTGTTCTTTGGGTGTTGAGTTTGCTAAGCTTTTTATAGATTTTGGATACCAGCCCTTTATCTGATATGCAAACCCTTACTTCTTAAATAGCATGTTTGCTGGCTTAGGGAGACCCCAAGTCTGTGCTCTGAGAAGAATCTTTTTTTTTTTCTTAAATCATCAAGGAATACATCACTTATCTCTGTATTCTAGTCATCACATCACACAGTGAGAGGAACCCTGCCATCCTTGGTCTGCCTCCTTCCTGCCATGGTAGGGAAGCCAAGGCTGGCGGGGGGAGAAGTAAGTATCCAAGGTGGGCATGCTAGGCTTGTACCTCAGGCACATGTTTCCCTTCTCAGTTTCTCAGTTTCTGGACTTTCTGTATCACAGGATAACTCAGGCACTTTTCCATAACATTCTGCAGGGATCAGAAGGATTTTTTTTCTTTTTTAAGATTTTTAAAATTTATTTGACAGAGAGAGACACAGCGAGAGAGGGAAGCAGGAACACAAGCAGAGGAAGTGGGAGAGGGAGAAGCAGGCTCTCCGATGAGCAGGAAGCCCGATGCAGGGGCTTGATCCCAGACCTCTGGGATCATGACCCAAGCTGAAGGCAGATGCTTAATGATGAGCCACCCAAGTACCCCCAGAAGGATTTAAAGTTAAAGCAGAACATCTCTTTTGTAAAGAAAATTAATTCAAACTTGAAATTTTGAGGCATCCTTTTCTGAGCCTTGGGGATTAGGGCCAGGTAACGGCTGCTATCCCTGCTGGCCTCAACCCTGTTGGTCTCATGAAACGTGGCTCTCTGGATGCGCCACATCTTTCAGAACCACCCTGAATTTACTTCTGACCTCCTGCCCACTCTCCATATTCTTTTGTGTTTGGATTTGGAACTGCTTATAATTGTCAAGGTTTCCATGAAGAATACATCTTAGAACACCAGAGCAGGCATGTCCCCCAGATTTGCCCTTGGTGCCTGAGGAAGATTAGGTGGACCCATGGGGTAATGGAGATTATCATGATGGTCTACCAGCATCATAATTTTGAAAGTCTAAGATGCAGATCATCTGAGATCTGTATTCTTTTCTCTAAGCATTAGAGACAGAAATATATAACAGCAGTTACGCATGCTGACTCCTCCTCCTTTCCAGGGCCCATCAGTGAGTGGTCCTCTCCTGAACAAATAGGAGAGCTGGGCATGATGGTTGGGTGGCACGCCCCAGGCACGTGTGTGGCTAGAAGAAGTATTTGAGGATAAGAACTTGGGTCCCATAGAAATTCTGGGGATCTTTCCACAGTGCAGACTGTCTGCAGATTGGAAGATTGGATGACAGCGTCCCTGTCGTTTCAAAGTTTGGTGGGTGGAGTGTTTGTTTTTACAGGTTCAGTTTCTCATGGGTTTGGCACAGTACCTGAGCTAATTGGTTGCTTTAATAGGTGCTCAGCTAAAGAGGACTTTATTGTGTTATCTAATGTTGTCACAGGGTGTTGAAAAAAAGGATTTATTTATTTATTTATTTATTTAATTTGACAGAGAGAGACAGAGATCACAAGCAGGCAGAGAGGCAGGCAGTGGGGGGCGGGGAAGCAGGCTCCCTGCTGAGCAGAGAGCCCAATGCGGGGCTTGATCCCAGGACCCTGGGATCATGACCTGAGCCGAAGGCAGAGGCTTAACCCACTGAGCGACCCAGGCGCCCCGAAGAAAAGGATTTAAAGAGAGACTTCTCATTAATTCCATAGACCCCAAATTATATAGTTACTCTTCTGGTTTTGCTCTTAGAACTCCACAGTGTATTGATAGAGAATTCAAAGAGTCTTAATGTTCAGAAGGCCTGGCTTAAAAAGACCTATTTGGTGTCCCTGTCTCTCTCCTACAGGCTTGAGCCATGTACCTGAAATGGTTTCTCAAAGAGAAGATTACCCATTCTCTCTGAGATTATGTGGCTTCTGAAAAGAAATAAAGAAGACCATGGAGGTAACTGAAAAACCAGTACATTGTTTTAATGTTATAAGAAAGTTCAAGGTACACAGTGTCATGACATTTGAGGGGGAAAAGGCACAGGAAAAAAATTTTTAATAGTTTTTCCTTTTTCTAAAGTTTTTGTTATGTTTAATTTTTCCCTTGTAGTTACACTTAGAAAACAGAAACTATAGAAAACTGGTTTTTGCTCTAATTAGCTTTTAGGTAAAGGAGAGAAATGGAAAAAGTATAACCATCAGGGATTTGTCCTAAACATACACATGGAGGCTTTGGAGTTGGACGTACTTGGATTCGAATCCCAGCCTCACCTTTTGTGAGATGTGTGACTCTAGGCATGTGACTTACCCTCTTGGAGCCTCAATTCTCTCTTCTGTAAAATAGGAACAATCAGGCTACTATAGTTATTAGCTGCTATTTTTTTAAATTGAGCATTACTGTGTGTGTGAAGGCACCGTGATCTGTGTTTGGTACACATCACCTCCTTGTGTCCAGATGGAGTCTTAACCCAGCAGGTCATGTAGCTTGCTCAAGGTTTGCTCATGTCAAGGTTTGGGTACAGAGCCCAGGTTTTGGGTTCCTAGACTAATACTCCCTCTATCCATTGCAACGCTTCTCATAAAGTAGGTGGTTCTTTGTTTTATTTTTATTTTTTTAAAAGATTGTATTTATTTATTTGTTAGAGATAGAGGTAGCACAAGCAAGGGGAGCGGCAGGCAGAGGGAGAAGCAGGCTTCCCACTGAGCAGGGAGCCCGACGTAGGGCTCGATCTCAGGACCCTTAACTGACTGAGCCACTCAGATATCCCTAGTAGTTTGTTTTTAAATCTTCTGTTCCTCTGAAAATCAAATAAAATTGTGAATAAATTGACCAAGTTTATTCATTCCCCTGTTGATGGACATTTAGATTCTTGGCATTGCTCATTATTACTGTTGGTTCTATAACAAGCATCCTTGTGTCTCCTTGTGTACAAATGTGCGAGCTTTCTTAGGGTAGACATCTAAAAATGCACTTGCTGGGATTACTCTCTGGGGTACAGATTCTAAAAGGGAATGTATAGGATTGTGAGACGTCGGGACTTGGGACAATCACATTGTAGCTCATCGACAAGGCTCTTCATCATCAGAGAACTCTATTTTTGCATGAGGCTGGAGAAACCCATAGCAAGCTAAGCCCTCCTGACCTCAGAGTCACATGAGGTGATTTTGAAGTGGTTCGGGAAGTGTGGGGCATTGTACATACAGTGCAGACATACTGAAAACAAGAATTAGCAAGTGGGCTCTCCGCCCAAGGTGTGAGTGCCTTAGGGCAAGAGACTACTTTTTACCAGAACTCACTGTTGGTTAGTGCTCACTGGTAATGCCATCAGTAATAGTAAAGATTTATAATTGGTCACCTTAAATTTGTACAGATATGCACAGTGTTAAATTCAAACCCAAGTTACTGAATGTCTGTTGTCTGAAAAAGGCTACTTTCTGTTTGATTTCACAAAGTATATTTTCTGTTGAATTTCACAAATCAGAGGGATCTAGGTTGTGCCACAAATGTATCTGCTTGCTTGTCCATTCCCGTACCGATCTCCGTGAGGGACAGCGCCGGTCAGGTTGGCTCAGGTTGTGTGCGATCTGGGACTGGTGGCACTGGGTCAGGATGTCGCAGTGTCCACTGCTGTGGGGCTGGGTGGGGATGTATGTGCCTTGTGTCTGCTAACCCATCTCCTCCCATTGGTTTTTAATCATCTCCCTGCTTTCAGTGGAGGAATCGTATTGTACCCCAGTCTTGATAGGCAGAGATAATTAAATATATTTGCCTGGGTAAGCAAATCGATAAACTTGCAATAAAGTGTATCAGACCATTTCTTTGGCAGGACGGGCAAGAACAGCTTGTGAAGCAGAGCTGTTTCCAACGGAGCATGAGAAGCTTTGAAAATTCTCAGTAATAGCGGAGAGCAGCATTTGAAACCATCCTTAAACAATTGTTTGTTTTCCTCTTCCCCAACCAAGTTTATAAAAATTTGGTCAGACAGGCGTTTTGTTTTGTTTTAAAATATTTTCAGGGAATTGTTATCTGCTGAATGCACATGTGTTCCTGCACTTTTTCTTTCAGGACTGAAACTTTAAACCCTTCCCTTAAGTCCCTCTGAAAACCTCACTCTGCCCAGTAAGGTTTGCATCTGTGAGAAGGGTTGAAGGGATTTGGGCCCTGGAGAAACCTCGCAATCTGCAGTCTGCACCAGAAATGGCTGTGGTCCTGCTGTGGGGCCTCTTTGTCTTTCTGTTCCACCACGATGCCTCACCCCAAAAAGATGTTGGTTAATTTGGGCATTCCAGTTTAGTTAATCAGATAATGAGTGCCTGTGCACATAGCAAGAGGCATGATTGAAACATTTATAAAAATTTGGCTCATAGTAAGCCCCATAATTTGTTTGAAAGAATTACCTCTTCAGTGACATTAAAAAAAAAACACAACAGAAAACCTGAAGATTGTGGTTTATAACACCACACCTGGTCCAGATTGTACTGGTTGAATCCATATTTGCTTTGCTGTAAATGATTTTGAGGGTGGAATTCCTGGGTTGTTTTCTGTCTTGTAAGCCCTTGACATTGTACCGGTACCTGTGTGTGCACAAACCTCCCGACATGGGAAAGGCCAGCTCAGCCTCCCACTGAAATGCAGGTTGGCTGCCTTTATTCTGCATGTTCCTAGAATGAGGAAATGATATGACAATAAACAGAAATGCCCTTGCTGAAGAGAGAAGGGAAGCTGGTGTTTATCTGGTCAGGTGGTTTAGATTAGCCATGATGCGGCTCTGTATTATGTTACTTTAAATCATTGTGTCCCAACAGGACATAAATTATGAAGATTGTTACAGTATGTTTCATCCTATGTAAGATCAACAAATTGGAATAATTTTTTTATAGGAAAATCACAGTGCTTTTGGCAAGGCTATTGAAGCCTTTAATTTGACTTGAGTATTTCTAAAATATTACTGCCTAATATATAAAGTATGATTTGCATAAGGTATGAAATAAACTTTTAAGAACGAAAGGGAAGACTTTCTCTTTAGGAATTTCTTCAAATGGCAGAGTGCTCCCACTGCATCAGTATCTCTCTGTTTTCTTTGTCCTAGGGTTTTAGAGCCAGTTCTTTTCCTCTGCTGGGATTGCAAGGGAGCTGTGCGGGGCTTGGTGCAGAGATGGGGCTTTGCTGTGTGCTGCCTGCCGGTCAGCCCTCACGTACACAGACGGCAGCAGCTCTGTGCTGGAGCTGAATGGGAGCCTTCTCAAGAGGGAAAACAAACTTGCCCATTTAGATGCAGCCAGGAAAACAAGCCACCACCCCCCCTCAGGATATTATGAATGATTAAAAAAAAGTACCCCAAACCCAAAACAGCTCAACTTGTACAACAGCCAAAGCTAAGGTAATTTACATAGGAGTATGGCAGAAAGAATTGACCTAAGTAAGCATTTGTTCTTTTAAATGTTTCTTCTGTTTGTTACTGTTTCCTGAATTACTAGCCTACTCATGAATTTTTATCACAGATACTTAAATGTTTTCATTTGTGTCGAGGACGCAACTTAGTTGATTTGGCCACACAGAACAAATTCTCTAGATTAAAAAAAAATGGCATAAAATTACTTTGTGTAGGATTCAAGCAGACTGGAACCTTTTCGGTGTCGCACAGTAGCATGCTTTCTGTGCAGAGCACTCTGCGTGTTTTTATGAGATCTTGCACAGTGATGGGAAGTAGTGGGGTCTCTGATTTACAGGGACTAGGGGAGGTGAGTGAGGTTTAGAATTTGCTCAAGGCCAAAGAACAAGACAGAGCTGGGATTAGAACTTTTCAGGATGAGATGACACCATCTGCCAGACCTTCTGAGTCTTTTGATACCAAAAGCAGGGTAAGTGCTAATCTGTTTTACTCTCTGTGTGTCTCCAGCCCGGAATTTTTTCTTTAATTCTTTAGTAATAGGGTTTAAAACACAGAAACGAAGAAGTCCCTAGTTTCAATCCGTTAACCATAGGAAGGTCTCTCCTTAAGCCTCTTCATAACAGGTTGAGGATAAATTCTGAATATATTTGTGGTTTGCTTTAGCTCAGTGTCTGAAGACTCTGACAGGTTCAGGGACCTTTCCAAGTTCACAACCTATGTGTGCACATTGAAACAAATAAATACAGACAACTTAGGAGATGGGTCTCTTTCCTCACCGGCTGCTTCTGCATTGGCACTGTCTTCTGAGAAGGGAGTCTGGCAGGCTCTTTGGTTGAGGTGATACATTGCAGCCGTCTATCACTGGAGGTCCGCTGCTGAATTATCAGGATGTCTGATCGGGCTTGAGGATTTTTGGGTGATGTAGTTTTCCCACAGAAAATATTGGTGAATGTTGCCAAAACTCTGCTGAAAAACTGTTAAAAGGAGGATTGATCCCATTTAGAAGTAAGCAGAGGAAAGACTAAGTAGGAATTTGTTGCTGTTGTGACAGACTTTTTTATACATTCAGATATTTTGTGATGCGAAGTGACATGAGGCTCTGCTTTACAAAATGTGTACTGCTTGTAGAAAATGTATTTTCTATACAATTCAGCCAAATTAGGTATTACTTTGTTCTTTAAAAAAAATTTTTTTTTTTTTTTTTTTTAGTCCCTCTCTCCCCGCCCCGTGCTGGGGGAGTGGGTATTCTTTCTGCTCTGAGCCCTTGTTCTCTTCCTTCAACCCTTTTAATTATTGCTGGAGGATCTTGACTTGCAGTTTAATTTAAAATACTCCAGTTGGAGCAGAAGGTTTTTGCCTTCTCTCTGTCTTTTTTTTTTTTTTTTTAAAGATTTTATTTATTTATTTGTCAGAGAGAGAAAAAGAGAGAGTGAGCACAGGCAGACAGAGCGGCAGAGGCAGAGGCAGAGGGAGAAGCAGGCTCCCTGCTGAGCAAGGAGCCCAATGTGGGACTTGATCCCGGGACACTGGGATCATGACCTGAGCTGAAGGCAGCCGCTTAACCAACTGAGCCACCCAGGCGTCCCTTCTCTCTGTCTTTTTAAACTTAGGTACAACAATAGGGCAGAACACTTTCATGTCAGATGTATACTGGAATCTCAGTGTGAGCACTAGTTGCATCTCCTAAAAGGAGCCAGCCAAATGTAAAGAAGCAAAGGTTGGGAGAAGACTGCCATTTTGCCTATTATTTGATTTCTAAAAATTTCTTTGGCCAGATAGTCCATATATCTTAGTGGTTTGGACGCATAACATTGAAGCCTAAGAGTATTTTTCTATATAAGTGTGAATTTTTATAAGCTTTATAATGATGACAATGCCAAGGAGCATTAATTCTTATTCTTTAAGAATTTAATTCATAAATTCTAATTTGCCAAAGCAAAACAAAAAACTCTGGGGGTCTTTGCCACACTGCTTACCTCATGAGACCCCTGAAAACTAACAAACAGGGATTATCAGCTGATGAGGAAAGACAGCCTCCAGCGGGATGTTTCCCAAGCGGCTGGCTGGCCGTCGTGAGCAGCTATAGGGAACAGGGAGGCATCAGAAGTTACTGGACATTAGGGAACTCCAAGTAAATGGCTTCTCTGGTAGATTCCTGTTGGAGTGATTTTGAAACCCGTGTTTCACTCAGCTTTAAAGGGAAACGAAGGAGAGGAAACTGGTGAAACGTGCTGAATCCCAGAAAGCAAAACTGAAGGGTTGTGAGAAATTTTAGAAGGAGCTCATCAGTTGGAGCTGTTGGTACGCCCCATAGTAGCGGCTGATGATGTGGGGAAATGTACTTTACACTTAGGTACAGAGGAATTTGGAAATGAGTCATGTCTTTTCAGGGAGAAGATATTCTCAGCCCGTGATTGTCTTGTCATAATGCTTCTTGGGCACACATCAGATAGATGATATCTATCTAATTAGAGGACTTTCCCTAACAATGGAACAGAAACGATGGGCTCTTAGGTAAAATTGTGGGTAGAGGGGTTGATGTTGGTTCAACTCTGCTGCTTGGAGAAGAATGGATACTAGTAGATGTCTATTCAGTCAAAGACTAGTCTTCCTAGCCTGGGAATTCAGGAGGAATTTACGTATGTAATTATAAATCCTCGTTCTGCAAAAGAAAACTGTTCTGCACCTTGCTTCATTTAACAGTGTATGTCGAAGGTAGTACCATGTAATTAGCTAAAAGCTATCTTATTTTTCCATATGGCTGTTTGGGATATTATAGTAATTGCCAAAAACGGTGACTTAAGAACTTCTTTTCTGTAAGGCTCTGGAATGTTACGGTCCTGTGAGCACAGCTTTTGAGGGCAGTGTGTAGAAGTGAGCGTGCTGCCTCACAGGTAGTGTACTTACTACAGGAGCGGAAGGGGCGCTGGGTTAGCGTAGGATACAGTGGAGCCAGCTGCTTGTTTCCTACCTCGTGGGCATTGTCTCTAGTGCCCTGGGGAAGCCAGTTTTAAGATCCAAGCTGGATATTCTTGGCTTGAGTTATCGGAGATGTCCTGCTCTGCAGTGCATCATGGAGGTGGCGGCTAGATCCGGGGCCTGGGATTGGTGGGAGTGGTGACTGTCCCCAGACACACATACTGGACAGCCTAGGGGGCGGTCCTCAGGTAAGGTCTTTAGTCTGGCTCCTCAGGGACACAGGAGTCACCTGCTTGGCTGCGATGCTCACTGTCAAATTGCCATTTCCACTGGAAATCTTTCTGTGAGGATACCCACTTAGAGAAACAGTTTTCAGCATGTTTTGGATTTTCTCGTCCTTGCAAGGGTGGATTTCTTTGGTCTTGAATGGTTCTTCTGCTAGGTTTGGAAGGGAATTCTTCCTGTCCAGGCCTCATACTATAGAATTAAAGTGTTGGTCATGATGATAATCACTAGCATTAACTGAGCTCCTGATGGAATGCCTGGCACATACTTCATTTTTGCATTTTTCCATGATAGGAAAGTCAGGATCATTTCAAATGTTAAGTGAGCTTTCTGAGGTCACATAGCTAGGAATAATAGCAGCACTAGGGTATTTCAGTCTCTGTCTCTGACCCTAACGTTTCTGCAGTTGACCAGTGTGCTTAAAACACGAGTGATATTTTGGAGAAGAAAAGCACAGAACAACTCCATCTTTGGTTGGGTCTGTTCCTCACAGTTCTTGAGTTCCTACTTAAGAGTATTCTTCTGTTGCCAGCAAATTAGGGCTGGCAAATTAGGATGTTCCCTTTGCAGTGGCTGGAACGGTTAACGGTGTTTTCCATGAGAAAGTTGTGGTGAGTCATGTAATGTTCTGGGGCAAAGTATGCCTTTCCTTGGTGTACCAAGCAGTGTTTGTGTGATCGATTAGTCACTAACGGGAAGGTCCTGTCCTATGACATGTGCGTGCTTGGCAATGATCTTGCCGTGCATTTTGCTTAATAATTTTCATTATTTTTAATTAAAGTTGAAGAAGTGCAGACTCTAGCTGAAATTAAGGTAGGTTGTATTGCCGGAATCTGGTAATTACTTTAATTGATCACAAGATAGTTTCCTTGATCACCAATTAGACTAAATTGCCGATCATGTTTCAAGACGTGAAGAAATGCCCAAACTGATTTATGTAATAGTGTTTTTATTTCTAATCAGACGTAAATATCATTTCCTTCCATAGCAATTGTGTTTTATAAAAGAAGAGTTATAGGCCTACAAACATAAAGGTGATTCATAAACAATAGAGTTCTAATTCATTGAATTAGTAAAGGAAGTATTTAGAGGCTTAATGGAGATTGTACTGGGGAAATTACTTTGGAGTCGCTGGTGCTCATTTTCTTAGTGGGAGATATGTTCTTTTTTAGTGCATAATTAAAAGAGTCTATAATCAAAATATAAAAGGCAGCAGACTTAAAGAACTTATATCAAAGAGTATTGCTGGGAGTAATGAAAGATTCATATTGTAAATATGTGCTAGAAGTTAAGTCTTAGAACGTTAATAAATCATACATGCTATTTGGACTGAAGCTGCGTTTTAAATTCAGGGTGCTGTTAAACATTTCACAGATTGATACATGGTTTTTGTTTTGGTTTTGTGCATCTGATAGTCTTTCATATTTTCACGGAATAAAAAGAAACAAAAGGAACTTTCAGAGAAGTTAAAGTTCCCTAGGAATACTTGATTTGGGGTTCATGGAAAAATCTTTTAATTGCTGATGGTTTGGAGATTTCCAAATGACAAACTTCATTGGCCCAATTTACCATGATTGTAATGCTTACATTCCTTAACATGGCAGAGTGACTTAAAAAGTCATACTTCATCATGCATTCATTGACTTGTTCATAAAATGTTTGTAATTTGCAATAGAGGAAAGACTGAAACTATTATCAGCCATTATATGTTATTTGTTGGCCATATGTTTGTTTGAAATGGCCGTGGCTCAGCAGAACATGGCTCATGGACAAACTATGCTGTAAATTGGCACTAAAAACCCACCTAAGCAGGTAGGCATATGTTAAGAAGTTAACATCAGCCAAAATATTTTAATATGAACCAGGTTACATACATTGTAGTATCTCGGTTCCCCGTAGAGTGAGATCTTCATTTGCATGGCATCTTTGTTTTTTCCTCCAACTAATTTTTAAAAGTGAAGCAGGTATTCAGTGGCACATTCAGAGGCACCACAGAGTATAGTAAGTCCTTTGTGGTCCCTGATTCTCAACCACCCAGTTTCCCCTCTCCAGCCACTGTCACTTCCAGTTACCGATCTCTCATGGTTGTGGAGATATTAAAGCATATAAGTGTCCTCTCCTTTTTACAATGCACAGACTATTGTTATGCGTTTGTTTTTCATTTAGTAATATATCTTGGAGGTCTTTCCATGTCAGCAAATAGTTTCTTCATTTTTCTTAATGGCTACATAGTATTCCTGTGGTAAATGGGCCATCCTGTATTTTATCAGTTCCTTGCTGATGGACTTTTGGCTTTTTCAAATCTGTGGCTCTTACAAGCTGTGCTGCAGTGACCCCCCCTTTTTTTTTTAAGATTTTATGTGTTTATTTGATAGAGATCACAAGTAGGCAGAGAGGCAGGCAGAGAGAGAGAAGGGGAAGCAGGCTCCCCGCCGAGCAGAGAGCCCAATGCGGGACTCGATCCCAGGACCCTGGGATCATGACCTGAGCTGAAGGCAGTGGCTTTAACCCACTGAGCCACCCAGGTGCCCCAATGACCCATTTTTAAAAATCATATTTTAATTTTAGAGCGAGATCATGAGAGAGGGCAGGGGTGTGGGGAGAAGGGCAGAGGAAGAGGCAGAGAATCCCAGCTGTGCTGTTTGTGAAGCCCCATATGGGGCTTGACCTCCTGACCTTGAGATCACTACTGGAGCCGAAACCAAGAGTCGAAGGCTCAACCAACTTGCCATCCTGGTGCCCCTGTGGTGACCAGTCTTGTAATTTAGGTATAAATGTGCCTGCAGGACTAATTCCTAAAAGAGAGATTATGTAGCTGAAAGGCACAGGCATTTTTTTTTTTTTTAAAGATTTTACTTATTTCAGAGAAAGAGAAGGCAGTGAGCGTGAGCCAGGAGAGGGGCACAGGGAGAAGCAGACTCCCTATGGAGCAGGGCTCTATCCCAGAAACCTGAGATCATGACCTGAGCCAAAGGCAGATGCTTATCCAGATGAGCCACCCAGGCACCTCTGGCACAGACATTTTTAATTTTGGTGGATATTGTCAAATTCTCTTCAGAGTAATGATGTATCAGTTAATGTTCACCAGCAATGTATAAGTGCTTTTTCTCCTGCATCCTCATCAACAGAATATTCTCAGACTTTTTGATCTTTACCAAACTGATAGTTTTAACTTAGTTTCCCATCCCCAGCAGCTTTCCTGAGGTACAGTTGATGTAAAAGTTAGTATTAATTTGTGCTTCTTTTGTCATGTATGAGTCTGAGCAATTTTTTAAAAAGATTTTATTTATTTACTTGACAGAGAGAGAGATCACAAGTAGGCAGAGAGGCAAGCAGAGAGAGAGAGGAGGAAGCAGACTCCCTGCTGAGCAGAGAGCCCAATGCGATGTGGGGCTCGATCCCAGGACCCTGGGATCATGACCCGAGCCAAAGGCAAAGGCTTTAACCCACTGAACCACCCTGGCGCCCTGAATCTGAGCAATTCTTATGTTTAAGAACCATTTGCTCCCATTTGTTACTTTTTATCTCCTTTGCCCATTAAAAAAAAAATCGATGATTGATCTTTTTCTTATTAATTTGTGGGAGTTCTTTATATGCCAAGGAAATATGTACTGCATATCCTGCTTGTTGTTTGTCTTTTGTTTGTTGGTTGGTTTTTATTGCCATACAGAGAAAAATTTTAATGTAGTAAGACCTACCCATTATTTCATAGAGATTTAAAGTCTTCTGCCTATAGAATTCATGTATGTCTTGCTAAATTTACTCCTATATAATTTTGGGAGCCACTTTATATGGAATCTTTTCTTCCAATATATTTTTCTACTTAGTTATTGTTTGGATAAAAGGCTTTTTTTAAAAAAAATTATTGACTTTAATAGGAATCGTCTAGTGTTTCCCTTTTAAGAATACTACTACCTTTTGGACTGAGCATATATTCTGTTTAAAGAGGGGTCCGGGAGGCCTGGGTGGCTCAGAGGGTTAAGCCTCTGCCTTCGGCTCAGGTCATGATCTCAGGGTCCTGGGATTGAGTCCCACATCGGGTTCTCTGCTCAGCGGGGAGCCTGCTTCCCCACCTCCTCTCTCTGCCTGCCTCTCTGCCTACTTGTGACCTTTCTCTGTGTCAGATAAATAAATAAAATCTTAAAAAAAAATAAAGAGGGGTCCAACTTGGATTCTTCCTATCTATTGCTTTTATGAACAAACAATGATTATCCATGTAGCCAATTTTGGTACATATATTTTGATGCTGTGGTTACATGCTTCTATATAACCCTCCAAATATAAAGCAATTTTTGTACTCCTTACTTCTTATAAATAAAGAAAATAGTTGATAACCACAAAAAAGAGAGGCCCATAAATTCTTATTTTATAAGAGATTTAATACATAAGAAATATTGAATTTATCAAATATCTTTTCAGGATTTATGGAATTCATTATATAATTTTCCTTTTGATTTATTGCTATGTGAGTTATATCAATATATTCCTAATATTGAACGTTCCTTGCAGTCTTAGAATAAATCCCATTTGCTCATGGTACTTTGCTCTTTTAGTGTATTGCTGGGTTTTGTTTATTAAGATTTCACTTAATATGAAACAACCTATACTTTCATTGTTACATGCTATCTTTGTGGGCATTTGGGGATAGTGTTATGGTAGTTTATAAAACTAATTTGAAAATGTCTGTCTTTTTCTCTGCTCTGGAACAGTTTAATTAGTGTTAGAGTTAACTCTGCCTTCAAGGTTAATTTCTCTGTGAAATGACTAGGAACTGTTACTTTTTGGTGTCACTCCTGTTTAGATGTTTTTCTCTTCTGGGGTCAGTTTTGATAAATTTTTTGGATAATTTTTATTATAGAAATATTTTACCTATGTTTTGAAATTTATTTGTATAAAGTTGCATTTGTTTAAAATTTATTTTTTTATGTTTTGAAATTTCTTTTATCTGTAGTTACTTCTCTATTCTCATTTCCTCTTTTGTTTATCTGTACTTTTTCTACCTGGCTTTTGTTTGCCTTTAAATGAAGTAACCAATTTTCTGTTACATTATTATTTCAGCCTTTGGATTTATTGGTTCTGCCATTTTTTCTTTCCTGTTCATTTACATCTGCTGTTCTCATTATTTATATTCATTCTTGTTCTCCCTGGGTTTATTTTTATTTATTTATTTTCTTTCACGTTCTTAATTTAAGTATTTAAGGGTATTTATTCTGATTATTGCTTTACATGTGTCGTGTATGTCTTGCATACATGATTAATTTCTATTCAGTTTTGGTTTTGATTTCTTCTGTGAATTAAGAAGGATTTAAGAACTTTTCCAGGTAGTACTTTTTTTTTTGATACTTTTGCCTTCTTGTTTTTTTAAAATTTTAACCGAGAATGTTGTCAGCACTATTTCTTCTTTTTGGAATTGAGATTTCCTTTGTGGGCTAACATGTGTTTAGTTTCTGTGAATGTCGAGTAGATATTTAAAAAGATACAGTCTCATTGTTTAGAGTTGAACGTATATAGTTGGATCTACCTTTTAAATGATGTATTTAAGTAGTCCATATTCTTGATTTTGTTTGGTTACTATGCCATGGGTTAAGGAATGGAAATGAAATTTTCCACTATAGATGTTTCTGTTTGTCTTATATTTCGTGTCATTTCTGCCTCATTGATTTTTTTTTCAAAGATTTCATTTATTTATTTGACAGAGATCACAAGTAGGCAGAGAGGCGGGCAGAGAGAGAGGGGAAGCAGGCTCCCTGCTGAGCAGAGAGCCCTATGCGGGGCTCGATTCCAGGACCCTGGGATCATGACCTGAGCCGAAGGCAGGAGCTTTAACCCACTGAGCCACCCAGGTGCCCCTGCTTCATTGATTTTGATGTTGTGTTACTTGCAGTATAGATACTCAGAATTACTCAATTTTCATTGTGGATATACTTTTATAAGTTAAAATTTATTTTTTTACATTTGCCTGTGTCTTTTTATGTCCCACAGTTGAGTTTTGCTTTGTGATCCATGTAAAGTTACCTCTTCTTCTTCTTCTTTCTCTTTAAAGTTTTATTTGCTTAATCTCCATACCCAACATGTGGCTTGAACTCACAAGCCCTAGATCAAGAGTTGCATGCTCTACCAACTGGGCCAGCCAGGCACCCCAAGTTTTCTTTTAATCAGTTGGAATATGGCTCTTTACATTTATTGATTGGAAAGATGTTTGGTCTTGTAAAACATGACAGAACCCATATACTTTTTTTTCCTCCCTAAATTGAAATCATGATGTGAAATTGTGTTTTCTATTCCTTTTTTTTTTTTTTGTAAGATTTTAAAAAATTTATTTACTTAGAGAGCAAGAGAGTGAGAGAGAGAACATGTAGAGGGAGAGGCAGACCCCCTGCTGAGCAGGGAGCCCGATGTGGGGTTGGATTCCAGGATCCTGGGATCATGATCTGAGCTGAAGGCAGATGCTTAACCTACTGAGCCATCCAGGTGCCCTGGATGTGCTTAGTTTGCTTCATTTTTTTTTTTTTTTAAAGATTTTATTTACTTATTTGTTAGAGAGAGAGAGAGAGAGAGAGCACAGGCAGACAGAGAGGCAGGCAGAGGCAGAGGGAGAAGCAGGCTCCCTGCCGAGCAAGGAGCCCTATGTGAGATTCAATCCCAGGACGCTGGGATCATGACCCGAGCTGAAGGCAGCTGCTTAACCAACTGAGCCACCCAGGCATCCCAGTTTGCTTCATTTTAATTGTGCTTTCTTTGACCTAATTGTGAATTTTTTCTATTATTATTTTTGTTCTTATTGTGGATGCTGTTATACCTTTAATTTTATGAGGTAAACTTAATCTTGTTTCTTTAGATAGCATTTCTTTAGATAGTGGTCTCCCCACTAAGCATTGTCAAAATTAAACTCATACTTTCTCTTACTTTCCCTTCACCATGCAGTTTTGTTATAGTATATTTTTAGTTCTAGTGCTTAGTCTTATACCTTGAAATATGCTTTGGATCTTCTAACTTTCAGGCTTTTTAAACTTTCATCTACCTTCCCCATTTCTTCTCTTTTTCTTCCACATTTTTTAATAGTTTATAACATTTGCATTCCATTCAGTGACTACAGTCCCCACAATTGTTTTAAGTGTATTCCTAGACCTGAGTGAATTGTTCACTGCCAATAACTTTTATATCATTATTTCATCTATCTCTAGTTACCTGTATTTCATCCTTTAATAAAAGTTTCTTCAGTAGGGATGAAGGGGAATTATTTCCTGAGTTAATGTCTTTTAAAAATTATGTCTCTTAAAAAAAAATTATGTCTCTTGTATTAATTTTGAAAACAGCTTAACTGGGTATAAAATTCTTTGCCCCTTGATTTCCTAAAGTCTTATAGGCACTGCTTCTCTGACTTCTTTTTGTTCAGTGCTGGTATGTGGAAGTTTGAAGTCAGCCACATTATTTTCATTCCTTGTAGGTGAATTGATCTTTTTGACTAAATGCCAAAAGGATTTTTTAATCTTCAAATTCCCTAACTTCACTAGGATGTCTAGAATTGGTTGAATTCTTCCAATCTATAGATTTAAATATTTTATTTCTAGAAAAAATTTTTGAATTTTGGATCTTCTTTCTTTCTTTCTTTCTTTCATTTTTCTGTGTTTGTTCTCTTATTCACAAAAGTTACATATATGTTAGATGTACTTTGTGTTCTGTACTTATTTTCTAATTCTTATAAACTCTTGCCAACTTCTACTTCATTTTGTCTATTAGTCCTGGCTCCTCAGCTTCTTGCTGGATTGTTAGTGGTGTGTATTCTGCCTCAGGCTCTTTGCAGTTTTCATTGATGACGTGGTTTTAGAAAGCCTGGACTCTGAGCTAGCTTAAGGCCTGTAGGTTCCAACTGGCATCCTGGGAACAAGTAGCTAGGGCTATAAAAAAGAAGTCTTGGAAAGAAGGGACAGATGCTTTTCACCGTCTGCCAGTTTTGCTGTTAAGTAATATTTTTTCTTTATTAATGCCAGATAATCAAAATTCCCTTTAGAGGTTTTGCTTTTTTCCCTCTCCTATCCTCTCATTTCAGTTCCTTGCAGAAATACTTATACTTTAATTTGAATGTGTTTTGTTATGAATGTTTTTAATTTGTGGGTTTAAAAAAATATTTTGGGGACTATTTAGTTCTGTTATATGGAAGAAGGATTATGAAATTGTCTCCTTGCTTCCAGAGCAGGAGCAAGTGTTCTTTCCCTCGGGAAGAATTAGGAGTAGATCCTGTGTAAGTGGTTTATCAGGCTTATGATATTTTGTTAAATGCAAGTGTTAGGTGACAGTTGAAGGGAAATATGTAAAGCTGAGGAATACATAAGTTTGGAGGATCTTTGGAACTATCTTTTTTTTTTCTTTTTACATTGTATGTAGATATGGTAGAAGTCTATTTTATTTTATTTTATTTATTAGAGAGTGAGAGTGAGTACAGAAGTAACCAGAGTGGGAGGCGCAGAGGAAGAAGAGAGGCAGGCTCCCCACTGAGCAGGGAGCCGATGTGGGTCTCATTACCAGGACCCTGGGATCATGATCTGAGCCAAAGGCAGGTGCTTAACTGACTGAGCCACCCAGGCACCCAAGGTTTTTCTTTGATCAGTGTAACTCTTTGGATGTGGCTGTTCTTTCTCTCTCTCTCTAAGTAGGCTCCACGCTGAGTGTGGAGCCCATTGCAGGGTTCGAACTCAGCACCAAGAGATCAAGACCTGAGCTGAGATCAAGAGTTGGATTCCTAACTGCCAGAGCTACCCAGGGACCCCCAAGCAGTGTTCTCTTTTAAGCCCTATCTATGATAGAGTAGATTTTGCTAACGTGCTGATAGCATGCTGGTAATCAACGCTTTGAGGAGCACTTCTGACTCTGTTCAAATCATCCCCTTGATCCACTTGGTTCTTGGGAAATAGTGAGGGATGCCAAGCCTCACTTTGGACCTTTAGGATAGCATAGTTCAAACAAATTGTGACCACAGAACTTGGGGAGTGACTGACTTTGCCCACCTAATATCTTGTTATTAAGGTGTTTTCCCCAGGCAGTGTGCATCACAGTGTTACCCTGTAGTAAGTGATCTCTTTGTCTGGTGTGTGGGTTTGAGTATTTATGGCATGTGGGATAGGAAATCACCATTCTTCTGGGAGACAGCAACTGGAATCTTAGAATCTTAAGGCTGTGGGAGGGCTTTTCACGTATCGTTACATTTTGTGACGATGTATGTGATGCACATACCATGTGCAGCCTGGCTAGAGCAGCATGTGGTAGGGGTATCTGTCACTGCTGGTCTCTTACTTGGGGCCAAGTGCTGTGCTAAGTGCTTTTATATCCCTATCTCATTTTTTATTAGGATGAATGCGTGAGCTTTTTATTATTATACTCAGTTTACTGAACAGAGAACTGAGGCTCACACGACAGGCAATACCATGGGAATTTGAATTCAGACCTCCCTGGCTCAAAAGCCTATGGCCTTAATGACTCTATTGTCCTTTCTCAGGGATTGTGGTTAACTTTTTTGGAAGTCTTAAAGCTAAACAAGAATAAGGCACTAGAGGCAAATAGACTAAAAAATTCTCATTATACATAGTTTAATGCAGGTTAACTCTGAATAATTAAAAGACTTTCACATTTGATACAATCTAGAGGTCAGAATATGAGAGGAAAAGAGGAAGGGGGGAGTGAATATTGTTTTCCACTGATAACTCCATACATGGTTAGATGGATTTTGCTTGAATGTTCTTCCTTATCCTGACAGGGAGAAACCTTCATGCCTTTAATTAAAGACCAAAATGAGAGTCTTTTTCCTAAATAAAATCATTCTGACATAAGAACTATTATGAATAACATAGAGTGGTTTAAAATGGTGTCTTCCATACCTCTCACTCTTAACTTGGAAATGTGCTCTAATGTCAATTTGGTGACCCAGAAAACATAGCTCAACTACCATCACTCCGGCTTTTCTGGATAGGGGTTATGAAGTTAAATATTTATTTATGTGGCTACAGTGGTCACTGCCTGTGAATTCCACTGTAAATTTGTAGTTACTGTACCATTACCTTAGAGTCTCACCAAGTATTTCTGCCTTCTGGACACATTAAAGACAGACTCTCTTATTGTTTGCAATTACCTTCATAAAAATTGGAAAGCAAGCAAAAGAGAAAAAGCTTTTCATCCTCTCAGGACAAGTTTGCCTTCTGGTTAGCAAAATTAGGTTTGCACTTTCTCTATGGAATGAAGACAGAGCCCTACCCGTCCACAGTTAGGTGTGTGCCTGAGTCTTCCACCCCCTGCTCGGGGAGGAGCGAAGGCTTCCTGTTCCACAGGGCACTGGGGACAATAGCAAGGAGACCCTGAGCAGGCAAGCCAGACTTCCCTGTTTCACTCTAGATGTAAAAAAAAAAAGTCTCTTATCCCCTCCTGTCCTGTCTGGGAGCTAGGAAGGGGATGTTGTTCAGTAAGATATTTTTTCCATAGTCTTGGGATTGATGCCTTAGTTAGCAACCCAGCAACCAAACACAAAGGGATTGGGGATGCAAGAAAAGTAACCCCTAAGATTTGGGGCCAGGTAGTGAGATCCAGGGCACTTGGTTGAAGGGAAATTACTCCCGTGCTATTTCGGCGGTTCTTGTCCTGAGGACAATTAAATAGTCCAGACAGGTCACTGGGTGAGACCAATTTCCTGGTTTGTTTATTTGAGCCTGATTGTTTTGATTGTTTTTCACCATTGAGCAGCAGGTCACGGTCTTGCTACACTGTTACCCCAGCTCTGTGGAGAGCAGTCCCCTTCCTATTGGATTTCTCCAGGTTTCCCTAAGGATCTGAGCCTTGTCTTTATCTGGCTGGATTGTTCTGGTCTCTCTCTCTCTTGCTCGCAGGTCCAGAGTAGAAGGCAGTGCCACTAATCACTTTCAGCTTTGTCTCGTGCAGGCATTTGGCTTCATGTCCCGAGTCGCCCTGCAAGCAGAGAAGATGAATCATCACCCGGAATGGTTCAATGTGTACAACAAGGTAACTAAATTGCCTTATTTGGGGATCACCTGGGCTATAGAGTTTGAGAAACTTTGTTCTTCCTTGTTATCTGGCGCAGAGCAGTGATGTGTCAAGTGTGATCGTAGTGCTTAGGAAAGCATCTCTTTCTCTTTCCCTGAGGATCCCTGGGTATGATTGCAAATTAGTAACAAATTTTCCAATCTACTCAAGACATCAGTGACCAAACTCTTTCTTTATTTTGATGCTTGTCTTTTACTGAAACTAATATGAGCCAATTGGGCCAAGTGAGGCTCCTGAATTAAAATGAGCCATGCAGATACATGTTAAACCCTCCTAAGATAAATTTTTGAAAGTTATGATAGCAAATAAGAGAGATACGGCCTTATTTACCTTACTGAAATAATTATGCTCAAGAACTGTGCTTTAAAAACAACTGTTTATTAAATTCTACATTCTAAGTAGGAACTGGCCTTCTTAGGACAAAGAGCAGGCTAAAAAGATTTTAAGTAGTTTTTAAGGGGCCTTAGTAAGAAGAATCATGTCTCCCCCACCCCCACCCCAAATGTCCCTGCCTTTATGGTCATATGCCATTTGAAATATCTTGCCATCTAGATTTCAGTGTGGTTCTGTTTTCTCTTTAAAAAGTCTCTTTGAAAAAGAGAACATTCTGTGATGTACTTGTGATTTATTGGAACAGTTCAGAATACGCAGGTACCATGATAAACTTTTCCTTCCTACTTGCCTCTCTTTGTCCATAATTTTGCTTGTGCTTTTTAATTGATTTCAAGAAGCCACAGTCTTTTCTTCCACCCCATCCCCGACCCACTTCCCTAATTTAGAAATGGGCTTTTCTGAATGTAGTTGCTAAGATACTACATTTGATAGCTTGATCTTTCTCAGTGGCCTGAAAATAGTCATGTAATTAAAGTAATGGGAGTTAAAATGAAACCTTAGTCTCTCTCTCTTTTTTTTTTTTGAGAGGCAGGATTTCAGATTCGGGCAGCTGAATTGCCCTTCACATGAGAGGACCTTTTTGTCCCTGGGCAGGTGCTGAGCCCAGCCTGAAGCAGACTGTGTCCCTGGAGTTCATTAGGTTTTGGAAATGCTGTACTTATTCATAATGTAGTATTTTGTAAATCATTTAATCTCTCCAGTTGTCAAACGTGAATGTTGAAGAATAGATTGATTGCTGAACCACCCAAGATGAGAACCATGAATTGCAGCTGCTTCTGTGTTTCTTAGGTGCAGATAACCCTAACGTCGCACGACTATGGTGGACTGACCAAGAGAGATGTGAAACTGGCCAAGTTTATTGAAAAAGCAGCCGCTTCTGTGTGATTTTTTCTAAAATACATGTCAAACCTGGTGCACATCTTAGCCATCATGTATGGGGAAGGCAGTTCTCATGAACAAATTCACTTGTCAGTTTAAGCTCACCTTTTGAACAGTGGTTTGTACAATCAGTGCTTAATTACAAAATGATTTAAATTTGAGCCTGAGGAGTTCTCATTATTTCTAATCATATATATAGGGTAAACCAACTCAGGGAATGACATTAGTAATATTCAAAGAGAGAAATAGCATTCTTAAAGCCCAGAAATTGGGATGTGGGAGTATGCACACATTTTATAACCCAGAAATTCAAGTGATGATGGTGACTTTACCAGTACATTCTGTTGGAGCTTATTTAGAAGATAGAAGAAGAATGTTGAACTCTGTAGGTAAAGGGTTTTAACATAGCTGAAGTTGATTTGGAGTGTAGCTGCAATTTAAGTAGTTAGATTACAAAAGTCACAGAAAATGGGTAAGCTATCTTGTTTTATCCTTTTCAGAGTGGGAGTTGAAGGAGAAAACAGTGGCCTCTGGCACCTTGGGGCAATATAAGGATTCACCATCACAGTGACCAACTTGCCAGATCATTATTTGACTTTCTGCATTAGGAGGAACTAAGGGTCATTTTTTAAAAAGATTTTATTTATTTATTTGACACAGGGAGAGAGAGCACAAGATTGGGAGTAGCAGGCAGAAGAAGAGGGAGAAGCAGGCTCCCTACAGAGCAGGGGGAGCCCGATGTGGGACTCTATCCCAGGACCCCAGAATCATGACCCGAGCTGAGGGCAGTTGCCCAACCTACTGAGCCATCCAGGTGCCCTAAGGGTCATTTAAAAAAATCATTTGCAGTTTGTAACTCCTGAACTGAGGGTCTACATGGCCACTAACTTAGAAGCTACTGAGTTTTTGGGGTGCCTGGGTGGCTCAGTGGGTTAAGCTTCTGCCTTTGGCTCAGGTCATGATATCAGGGTCCTGTTATTGAGCCCCACATCGGGCTCTCTGCTCAGCAGGTAGCCTGCTTCTCCCTCTCTCTCTGCCTGCCTCTCTGCCTACTTGGATTTCTCGTCTCTGCAAAATAAATAAATAAAAAATCTTAAAAAAAAAAGAAGCTACTGAGTTTTTATCCCGTAATGAGTTCTATTTATATTCTGTGTGTCACTGATAGTAAAATGGAGTAAAATGGAATATAAAGTATGTAAAGTAATCTGTTACTTAATGTAACAGATGTTACGTTATAACTTAATGTAAAGTAATCTGTTACCTAAAAATTAAAATACTAGTGTTCTTTGAAGGAACTCAAGAATGTACTTATTATTTTTAAAGATTGTATTTATTTGTTTTAGAGAGAGAGGAGAGGGAGACAGAATCTGAAGCAGACTGCACTGATTACGGAGCCCGATGTGGGGCTTGATTTCACAACCACGAGATCATGACCTGAGCCAGAACCAAGAGTCAGACACTCTGCCGACTGAGTCACCCAGGTGCCCCAGGATTGTACTAATTTTTTTTTTAACTTAATTTAATTTTTGAAAGATTTTGCTTAATTTATTTGAGAGATAGAGGAAAAGCATGAGCTGGGGGGAGGGGAAAGGGGAGAGGCAGACTCCCTGCCCAGCGGGGAGCCCGACATGGGGCTGGATCCCAGGACCCTGAGATCATGACCCGAACCAAAGGCAGATGCTTAGCCAACTAAGCCATCCAGGCACCCCATGGAATGTACTTAGCAATAAGATTAGGATATAGATTTGAAGAATAAATATATATATACTTATATATATATATATATATTTGTCCAAAGAAAGTGTTAATCTCTTGAAGCATTATGGTACCAGAATTTAACAGGGATTATCTTTGTGTAACTCACCTCATTTCAGAGACCAGAAAGATCCATATGTTACAACAAGCAAACATTCCCCTCCACACCCAACTGTGGCTCCAGTCAGAGAAACCATATGGAAGTGGCACAGGGAGGCTGAGCTCTCTGAAGCCAGTTTTTGGCTGGGTCTTTTGGCTGGTGAGAGACAGGTCCTGTCATTTGCCCTGTGGATATGGAGTACACCCTCCATATGAAGAAAGACCAGGTTCTGTGGCTGCTGGGAGATGCATCATTGGTGCTTCTTAGAAATTTGTTTAGAGGAGGGGCGCCTGGGTGGCTCAGTGTATTAAAGCCTCTGCCTTCGGCTTGGGTCGTGATCCCAGGGTCCTGGGATAGAGCCCCGCATCGGGCTCTCTGTTCAGTGGGGAGCCTGCTTCCCCCCCC